>JAODAL010005522.1:0-142641 GCA_025379985.1 Phyllomedusa bahiana | reverse complement strand
GGGAGAATACTAAGGGGCTCAAAAGGAAGGGGGGGAAAAATATCAGGGGGCTCAAAAGGGGAGGGGGGAAAGATACTACGGGGGGGGCAAAAGGAAGTGGGGGAAGAATACTAAGGGGGCCTAAAGGAAGGGGGGAAAATCCCTAAGGGGGCTTAAAGGGGGGGGGGAAGGAATCCCTACAGGGGGCTCTAAAGGAAGGGGGGAAGAAACCTAAGGGGGTTAAGGAAGGGGGGGGAATACATCAGGGGGCTTAAAGGAAGGGGGGAGGGGGAAGAATACCTACAGGAGGCTCTAAAGGAAGGGGGGGAAGAATACTCAGGGGGCTCTAAGGAAGGGGGGGGAGAATACCTACAGGGGGCTCTAAAGGAAGGGAGGAGGGGAAGAATACCTACAGGGGCTCAAAAGCAAGGGAGGGGGGACAGAATACCTACAGGGGGCTCTAAAGGAAGGGATGGGGGAAAGAATACCTACAGGGGGCTCTAAAGGGGGAAGAATACCTACAGGGGGCTCTAAAGGAAGGGGGGGAAAGAATACCTACAGGGGGCCCTAAAGGAAGGGGGGGAGGGGGAAGAATACCTACAGGGGGCTCTAAAGGAATGGGGGGGAGCACTATACCTACAGGGGGCCCTAAAGGGGGAGGAGGAGAACTATACCTACAGGGGGCCCTAAAGGGGGGGAGGAGAACTATGCCTACAGGGGGGACTATTCTGCCTACAAGGGGGCCTTAATCTACAGGGGGGACTATTCTGCCTACAAGGGGGCTCTATTCTACAGGGGAGGGAACTCTTCTACCTACAAGGGGGCTCTAATCTACAGGGGGGGAACTATTCTGCCTACAAGGGGGCCTAATCTACAGGGGGGCGGACTTTTCTGCCTACAATGGGGCACTAATCTACAGAGGGCCCTATTCTACCTACAGGGGTGGCCTAAGCTACAGGGGGCCCCATTCTACCTACATAGGAACCCTAAGCTACTGCCCGGGGGCCCGAAGCTGCCTACATCTCCCCAAGCTACCTAGCTACTGCCCGGTGGGTGCTAAGCTACCTAGCTACCGCCCGGGGGCCCCGTTGTACCTACATACCGACTGGGGGAGCCCCATAATTACCATTCTTACAATTTGGGCCATTATAAATGGGGAGTTTGTATATGAGGGGAGGGGGCACTCACTTGGGAAAATGATTAAAAAAAGTGAGGAGTCTCAGGTATTTGTGTTGTAAATTCTACAGGGACGAGTGGTGGATGGAGCAAGTCATCATGGAGGTCTGCACCGAATAGAGAAGAAAAGGGAAAGTGAACGACTCCTCAGACAAGACGCCACCTGTGAGGCCCTAAATGTAAGTAAACTATTTGCAAAGCACCTGTGTATCTGATATCTACCACTATATGGTCACTGTATGGTGGTTATATACAGTCTGCAGAGCCTGTGTGCACTGGTGTCTGCCACTATATGGTCACTGTATGGTGGTTATATACAGTCTGCAGAGCCTGTGTACACTGGTATCTACCACTATATGGTCACTATATTGCGGTATTATTGGTCTTTGTGTACTGATCAGTAATAGTGTAGGGGTATTATTCAGTCACTTTGTGGTCATGTTCTGGCGGTATAATCAGGTTCCTATGTAATAGGGTTATTAGTAATGTTGGTTTTGGTATAGTGGATTTGTTTGGTAGCAGTATGATGGTGATATGTATGGTGAGATATTTACCCTTTGTATTATCTACATTATCTAACAGCATGTCCTGGTAAATGTTCATGGTCAGGGAAGTGGGCAATGGGGGGGGGGCCCAATCCAAACGTTTGCTTTGGGGCCCAGGCGTCTCTAGTTACGCCCCTGATCCCAGGTCTGTCATCCTATTGGGCCTTGCAAGTCGAGAAGAAGGAACACTGCCCTCAAAGTTTAGTCCTTATGTTCACCATTAAGCTTGAAGATAATTATTATTATTATTATTATTATTATAAGTGTTCAGCAATGTAGCATAATGCTAGAAGAAACCGCATTCATATGAGATAAAGCCAGGGCTGTAACTATAGAAGGCTGGGCCCAGTAGCAAACTTTTGGATGCCCTCCCTACCCATCATGCATTTACTAGATAATACAAGGAGCAAATACCTCACCATACATATAACCATCATACAAGACCAACATTACCAATAACAGTACTACGTAAGGACCCAATCATACTGCCATAACACAACCACAAATTACCACCACATAGTGACTGAATATTACTGCCATACAGTGACCATATAGTGGTAGTATCCAGTTGTACACAGGCTCTGCAGACATGTAGGTGATTACATTGCAGTTGCATCCAGTGATTCACAGGTGACGTGAATTTGTTCACTTTCCTTTCTGCATCCGGTCCAGACCGCCATGAAGACTTCTCCCGGCTATCACTCATTCCTGCAGAATTTGCACACAAATAGCTTTGAATCCTCACTTTTTCAGCACCTATCTCTACCTTTGTACACACTTCCCATGGGTACATCACATTAACCTACATGGTGAACTACATTAAAAAAAAAAAATCTTGTTAGTTAGCTCGTTTAAATTTAACAGTTTTATTTTATTTTTTTAATATAATGTAGTAGCATATTTACATATACCTTTCTCTGTCTATGAGTATACAAAGGTTAAACATTTCTCTGATCTTTGATTAGAACAGGACTGGGGATGTGTAGAACAGCTGCTGCCCCACTCTTGATCAAATGGGCACAGTAGCAGTGCTCACATGTACAACATGATGAGTATGCTTATTGTGATGCTGCAATTGTTTGATAATTTTACTTGTTTTAATCACTTTATATATTGTTATTGCAGCCCAGCACTTTTTGGCTGTTAATAAGCACATGTTGCTTTCTAACTGCATATGTCATGCAATTCCTGAATGAGAATATAATTTGGATATGGACTGTGAAGAAGCCTTATGTGATAGGTGAGAATCTTGAGCTATTGTGTGCAAATATGCCAGGGTTGCCAACCTTCCATGAATTCATGGACATGTATTTATTTGTTTTCCATATGTCCCTTGCGGCATAGTGCAGGATGGGATGGAAGCCATTGTTTGGGCTGGCTGAGGGAGAAAAGGTATATAAAAAATGTTGCTAATTTAAATTCTGCTAATATATGCTCCTTCTTTATAACATATTTTTTCCTGCTGCCAGTGAGAACCAAAAAGAGTCTCAGTCTGAGAGGTTGCTAAGTGATAAATGTATATGTTTGGGAGTACAGTACTATTATTCTTACTATAATAGAAGGGATTATACGAATCCAGTCAGAATTGCACATTGCCGCTCATCTGTGTCATTCTGTTGCTGTCACTGTTATGGCAGAGTTTATAGCATTTATGACTTCTGTCCTGCATGCAAGACAATGGTAAGGCATTGCAAAAGCCATTTCCATGGAGTGGAAATACAAAGACATAACTTAACCTCTTACCGCTGCACCCAGTTTTGACCTCCCTAAGAGAGCTCCATTTTTTAAATCTGACATGTCACTTTATGTGGGAACAACTTTTCAATAGTTTTGCCTATCCATGTGATTCAGAGACTGTTTTCTCGTGACACATTGTGCTTTAAGTTAGTAAGAAATTTTTGTCCATGCAATCAGGGCTGTGGAGTCGTGTCCATTTTGGTGGAGTCGGAGTCGTTATAAAAATGATCACACCAAAAATATATAATAAATTTGTAAAAATAGTTCAATGTAGTGTCGGACTGGTGTGCCAAGGGCCCACCAGAGGGGTTTATTTTAGCGGCCCACTTTGCTTCGCTGTCTCCGCCTGTACGGTGTCCCGCCCGATCTCGCTTCAACTTATACAGACTGATGTGATGACCTCATCACACTAATCTGTAATCAAGATGGAGTACTGGGGCTTCTGACTTTCCCTCACCTAATTGCAGCAGGACTCCGAATGATACATTTTGTATAAAGAAAAATACTGTATATCAAAAGCTGTAACACAAAGTACTGAGTATAAAACCACTAAATAATGGTTGTACAATTACCAAATAACACCGCTACATAAAACCAGAATCCCAAGGCCAATATTACCAATAATTAAAACCAGATACTGCCACATCATGACCACATATATCCACCACATAGTGACTGAATAATACCACAACACCCTGACCATATAGCACCACCACATACTGCCTGAATAACACCACCACATGGTGACTGAATAATACCACCACACGATGATCACCACCACATAGTGACTGAATAATACCACCACACTATGAACACATATCCACACCACATACTAAGTAGATAATACCACCACACTTGTCCAAATATAACCACCACATAGTGACTGAATAATAATACCACCACACCATGATCACATATCACCACTATATAGAGACTGAATAATACCACAACACCATGACCACATATCACCCCCACAGAGTGACTGAATTTCCGCTCCTCCTGTTGGCCAGTCCGATTAAGTTCCAAGATCTATAGAAATTGGGTCTTACAAGTGCTGCTGCTACCATATCTTCAGCCTCTTAATATGAGGAGTTTAATTTTGAAAAGTATATGGATGATATGGAGCAGGCAAAACACGTCGCAGGGGAAAAGATTCCCTTCCCATAGCAAACAGATTGACCAGATTGCAGTAAAATTTTTAACTGGCTCTCAGAGAAATAGAAGAGTTCAACCATTCATCATAACTGATTATGCATAAGGCAATTCGTTTATACCCTGAAATTGTTAGAGATGTTGTCCATGTGGTTACCGCTTTGCCACCAACCCAAGATAGTGTAGAGAGGCTGTTGTCTAGCCTTAAAATAATAAAATCAGATTTGAGGTCATCTATGCAGGATCTGATGGAGGCAATACTATTTCTCAGAACAAATACATTGACTCTCTCAACAAATGTTATTCAGTGAGTTTTTGTTGAAAACTGTTTTTCCCGCTTACTGCGTAGCGTTTTGCATATTTACAATTCATATTTTTTTGTGTTCTAAAGTTGTATTCCAATAAATATATTTTATGTTCTACCTAAATAGCCAGATTATTGTACCATAAAGGTGATAAAAAGCTGTATGTTACCATTTTACTACAGTAAAGTATCACTTAAACATGCGCCATGTATGAGGGAGTCGAAGTCAGTGTTAGGGAAATTGAGGAGTCGGAGCTTTGGCTTACCGACTCCACAGCCTTGCATACAATCCTTGTTTATTTGTGAAAAATATCAAAGTATCTTGAAAATTTTTAAACATTTGCCATTTTCAAAGTTCTGCGTGTAAGACAGATAGTTATTCCACTCAAAATAGTTTATAAGTAGCATGTATCTACTGTAGGTTGCTATAATTTTTTCAATGTCATTTTTTTTTTTTACAACATTAGGGGGCTTAAAAATTTTGTCGTAATTTTTCACATTTTCAAGAAATTTTGCAACAGATTTTTTTAGGGAACTGTCCAGTTCCTACATGGTTTTGAGGGGCCTGTATGGTAGATATCCCCAAAAAGACACCATCTAAGAAACTACACTTTATAAAGTATTCAAAACAACATTTAGGAAGTTTATTAACCCAATAGATGTTTCACAGAAATTAAAGCAAAATGGAGGTGAAATTTCACTTTTATTTTGCTGGTTTTAAATTTGTATCCATTATTCACTGGAACACCGTAGATGATAACAGGGAATTGAAACTCAAAATTGATTCCCCCAATTCTTCCGTTTTTAGAGATATCCCATATGTGGCCCTAGTGCACTAGTGAGGAAGAGCACCTACTGGACTTTGGGTTCTCATTTTCATTACAATTTTCTTTACGCACCATTACATGTGTGTGGATAATAAACACCCTTAAAAAGACCCCATATTTGAAATTACACCCATTAAGAAATATATCCAGGGGTGTAGAGAGTACATCGACCCTACAGGTGTTTCACAAAAATGTTTATCTTTAGGCTGTGAAAAAGAGGAAAAAAAATTACAACAATCTGCAATTTTTGCTGAAAATTTTTCATTTTTACAAAAAAATGCACTTCAAAATTTGTTACACAATTTTTTACAAGTTTGGCAATAGCTTATATGTGGGTGTCAACTGCTGTTTGTGCACATGGCAGGGCATACAATGGAGGAAGTGCTGTTTAGCTTTTGGAATGCAGATTATGGGGCCATGTCACATTTACAAAACCTCCAATGTTCCAGAAGAGATGAAACCTTCCAGAAGTCAACCCATTTTGGATTCAACATCCCACATGAATCTCATCTAGAGGTGTATTGTGCAATTTAGCCGCACAGTTGTTCCACAGTTTTTTTGCATTGGGTCATGAAAATGGCGGGGGGGGGGAAGCAGTTCCACCATTTTTTTGGGCTTCATTTTTACAGAGTTCGCCATGTGGTATAAAAGAAGTGATAAATTTACTAGGGGGGTGGACGGGACCGGTAAGCGACGCACGAGCAGACACAGAGTGAGGCCTTGACGCTAGTCCCAACCCATGTCCCTGCCTTTTGGGGGTGCCCGACTACTTAATATGTCGGCCCCAACCAGAAGACTGAGAGCTACACTAAATAAGTGCAAACACAAAGACAAACGAACATGGAACACAATAAAAAGAAGTCAGACTAGCCGGGTAAATAACGGTTGGGGAAAGCAGTGCAAAATCAGGAGACAGAAGAATGGTGAGAAATCAAGCAAGGTCAGGTAACCAGAAAATCCAACAAGCGAAAGGGCTAGCTATAGGTGCAGGAAGAACCCAATATAGCAGGCAACGGTGACTGGTAAAGGGATCCTTTTATGGGGAACCAGAGGACACAGAACAGAGGTGATAGGTGGAACAAAACCGAACCCCTATTGGAAAACAAGACTGTCATTCAAAAGGAAAACAAGTTAACTAAGAGAGTGCTGGAAGATTCCTGGCCACGGGCGTTGGCCAGGAATCAATTAAACATACAGAGAAGGAAGGACCGAGTTCACACTGGTGTATCCAAATACAAAGCATTACGTTAGAAACCATGGTTTTCGTCACAACGGCAGAGTTCGAAGCTGGGGGCCTGTCCGGCACGATCATGACAGTGGGTCGGTACAATTAAAATGATATAAATTGTATAGTTTTACTGCTTTTACACAATACAAAAACACTCTTATTCAAAAAGGAAAACACATCTCTTAGCCTGAGAGCCATAACTTTTTTCTTATTTTTCTGTGTACAGAACTGTGTACTGGCTTGTTTTTTGTAGGATGAGTTGACATTTTTTGGGAAAATGGCTTTATCACTTTTTAGTCCATTTTTTTTTGGAAGCCAGGGTGAAGAAAATACAGCAATCCTTGTAGTGTTTTTTTTTTTTATTTTTAACAGGGCTCACCTTGTACAGTAGTATATGTGACAAGTTAATTTTACTCTGTGTATCGAAGCGATTACGGCAATACCCAATTTTTTTTTATGTTGAATTGCTTTAAAACTAAGGAAGTGTTTTTATTATGAAAACAATATTTATGCATCGCTATCTTCTGATAGCCATAACTTTTTTGTTTTTCTGTTTACAGAGCTATGTAAGGGCTTTTTTAGTGGGATAAACGGACGTTTCTAGTGGTACCACTTTGACATTTTATATGACTTTTTGATTGCTTTTTATTCCATTTTATGTGCTGCGAGACTTTTTTCTGTTTTTTTTTTACGGCATTGTGCAGGTTATATAACATGAAAGGTAGGTCGTTATGCATGCGGCAACACCAAACATGCACACTGAGCTTTTTTGTGGCGCACTTTTTTTGTACTTTTTTTTTTTTTTTACTTGTCCCCATCTGTAGATCACTGTTACAATGGAGCACAGTACACAGCAGTACTGCTGTGTATTTCTCTCCATGGCAACTGTCAATCATTATGCCCGGCCATGCCCACAGAGCACGGCCGGGTATAGTGACGACCAAGGCAGCCTAGAAGTCTGTTAGGTGGTGACAGTGGGAGCTCCCTGCCTCCGTCTCTCCCTTAACTGCCTCAATCACGATTGCTTGTGGCAGCTAAAGGGTTAATTACCCGCGACTGAAGCATGCAGCTGGTCCCATGTTGTGATCGTGCAGGCCACGCTTGAGAGCCCCCGCATGATGTCCAGGACGTACCAGTACATCCCTTTAAGGGAAGTCCATTCCCACTAGGACGTACAGGTATGTCCAATGTCGGGAAGGGGTTATGAGTGCTTTTGCACGGTTTGGTTTTGGTGCCTTTATTACTAACAAGTTTCTTTGAGCTAAATTGTTTTGAAAGGTGTAACAAGTTAGTGATCAATTATTGTGTTTAAAGTATTGCAGATTCTAAACATAATAATTGATCATTCACTTGTTACACACAATGTGCCCAGACCGCAGGCTTCCTATACAGATAGCCCCGGGGCTGCTGTAAGTCTCCAGGGCTAACTGTATAGATATTCCACCAGGTCACCGGTAGTCCCGATAGAGCAGGGTAATGACCGCGGCAATTAATTGATGGAACGCCGAGGATCAGAGGTTTCCTCTGCTCCCCGGCACTTACAGAGACTGCTCTAGGCAATAAGCTGTTAACTACAGCCCTGTAACTAGCGCAGTTGCGGCGCTAAAGACGTCGATGCAGATTAACGACCTGCACCGCCCACTGTCTATAGTCGGTGGGCAGTCGTTAAGGAGTTAAAGCTCTATATTTTGCCTGTCTATTATTATTATGTTTTTGAAGCAAGCACTCCTATTCAGAGAAAACCTCTTCCACTCCGTTTTAACATCAGACATATGCATGCATTTTTTTTATTGCGGAATGTGCTGTAGACATGTTATGAAATATTTACTAAAGAGTCACAATTATGTTGTATGATTTACAGGTTATTTTGCAATACTGGGGTTGCTCAGTTTTGCAGCTTGCTACAGTCATGGCCCATTGCGCAGTGAATTCAGTTTTAATCTTTTCACTTGGATGCTCCAAATCATCGCCTGCCTCTTGATTTACTTTGGTCACCCTGTTTGTGAAATAGCCCTTGCACTCATTGCTGTTCTTCTGTCATGTAACGGGCTACCCTATCTCTACAGGGCAATAAGTTTCATTTACAGGTTGGTATGTTTTACTTCTAATAATGATTAGAAAGATAATTGAGTGGAAATGCTGTATGTACAGTTTTTTTTAACATATGATTGGCTTGTTAAAAATAATAATACAAATAGGACTCTGCATCTTCATGTATATGATACATATATATTTTATGTCGCAGTCCTACAACATTACCATACTGACACCATAAATCTTTACAATATAGCCTTACATAAATATTTGTAGGTACCACCTCTTCGACACACACAGAGTACTGTACAAAATCTTTAGGGTAAGTTCACACTGCATATTTGAAATGCGTATTTTTGTACATATTATGTACCAAAATATGTATGTAACAATGTTCCAGTCAGATTTCATTTATTTCAATGTAAAATACGTACCATCGTTCACACATATTTTACATACATGCATTTTTCGGACACGTACAAAGAAGTGACATGTCGATTCTTGACCTGTTTTACGCATGTAAAATTCCCATAGGAAACACGGGGGTGTGTTTTTGGAGGCTAAAATGTATCCAAATACATATCACACTTTCTGGAAAGTATCTAGATGTGTTTACACATTGAAAATACGCAATGGGTCCAAATTGGTTGAACTTAAATACTATAGTATTTAAAACGTAGTGAAATACGCATCCGAAAAACATATCTAAATGTATTTCAAATGTGTATCTAAATATGCATTACAAATGCATTTTTGGATACGGTTTTTAGATGCAGATTTTGGAATGACTTAAATACGTTAATTTACGTATTAAAAAAAAAACGTATCAGACAGGTCATGTGAACATACTCTTAGACAGGTCTAGAAAAATGTTGCAAAGTTACTCGTTTGACTTATGTTATGTATGTAACCCCCTCGAATGTACAGCGCCCTGGAATCAATGGCGCTTTAAAATAAATAATAATAATAAAGTATGCTATCAAACATGGAACTCAAAGACAGACTTGATGATGGTTCAGAGCTCTGTGGAGCCATATCATCACTTCCTGTTATAAAGGTAAAGAGTGGTCACACCAAATACAGGCAGTCCACCGGGTTACGAACGGGATGAGGACTGTAGGTTTGTTCTTAAGTTGAGTTTGTATGTAAGTCAGAACATATATATTTAAATGTAACTCCAGCACAAAAGGTTTTTTTTATTTTTTTGGGATAGTGCAGGTAAGGGTTTTTACATTTAAATTGCTGTCTGTTTCCCTGTTAAGAAGATTTCACCTCATTTTCACCCCATGTGCTGCTGTGGCTTGCTGAAACTTGTCGTTCCACAGTTCTAACTGCTGTGGAACATAGAACTACAAGTGCCAGCATTCCCCATAAGTCTCCGTTTGTAACCAGGGGACAGATGTAAGTTGGAACGGTGTAAGTCGGGGACTGCCTGTATTGATTTAATTTTTATGTAGCTTATTAAGAGAGAACCCAGGCTTATTTTTAGGCTGATATCTATGTATACCTGGTGACAGAATTTAAATTGCAAATCGCTATTAATTTCACCTGTTCCTTTAGGAAAGTGAGACACAAAAAGCCAGTCATTCGATTCCTTACAGAAGAAGCATACAGTGAGCAGTGTGAGGTCGAGACACTTAAAGCATTAAAAGACCTGCGTGACTTCTGCAATAGTCCTGATTTAAACTTGTGGCTTACAGTTTCCAGACTTTCTTCACCTAAGAGGTAAACAGTTTCAACAGGGTAAACCACTTTTGAGGGTAAAGGTATAGGAAAGCATTTTCTTCTAGAAACAGTACCAGATCTGTCTATAGCTTTGCGTAAGAAACCATGATCAGTTATCTCATTTCGTCCAGACCAGTACAGAGAAGTGTACTCGAATCTGTCAGACGATAGAACATATTCTATATTCCGGCAGATGTTGGCAGTTTAGAAATCAGACAATAGAAAATCCGTGCTTTGTAGACTATAGCTCAGATTTTCTATTGCGGTCTATGGAGCACTGGTGACAGTCAGATTCTCGGCAGATTCTAAATATTGAATCCACCGAAAATCCAAGCAGAAACCAGTGCTGTGTAGACATAGCCTATCATAACCTGCTTTCAGGTTTTACTCAAATAAAACCAGCATGAATTCTGCAAGCTGGGAAGACTGTTAATTATGGTGACTTTTGAAGTATAGGGGGAAACTATATTGTATTACACAGAAGTTAGGAAGGCAAAGAGCTTTGTAGTTTTAAAGAACTTGCTTAGCTGTACTATATTTCAAATGGCAACATCCATTGTATATTAGAGTGAGACACGGAATATTGCTGTAGAAATTGTAATATAAAAAAAAATTGTAATATATGGGAAATGTTAATGAAACACACAGAAAATTTTAGTCAAAGGAATTCTTCATTTACGTTAATTACTACTTGTCGGAAGTATCCCTTGACTAAAGGCAGATTACAAAGTGTCGCTCAGTTAAAAACCTTAGCAAAATCAGGGCATTTTTTTTTTAAGTTGATTGGTCTTCTTTAAGCAGTTTTCAGCAAACTTGACAAAAATTAAGTTATACTTTGCAGTGAATGTTTATCTTTTATCGTCATGTCTTTTTTTCTGGTCTAGTTTCTGTGCTACTTAGTTTGATAATACAGTACACCTTGGAGACTTACTTCATATCATTTTATTAAAGGAATATTCCTATTTCATTGATTTAACTTTTAATTTGTAGGTGATCAGAACTAAACATTATTACCAAATACATTGAAATAAAGTAAAATCAGAAAAGCAAAGAGAACAATTCTGATTTCCTGCTTGATTGCAGATGCTTTCCTAGGTTACCAATTCTGCTGTGTCTTATCACCAGAAAGGGAGCTTATTGAGAGAAAATGTAACCCTTTAGAATTAATAGGACAGCTGATTCTGTACTAAGCCACATATGCTTTAAGCTGAATAACTCTACATTGTTCAATGCACAGTCGAATCAAATTAGTTTGATCACTTCCCACTTTTGACATCAGCTGTTTGTAGCTCATGAAGGAAGTCACTTGTTGTGAGCTGCCTTGGTGGGTATATAAAGTGTGTCTCTGCTGTCAGGTTTGCAGTGAAATTTACCTTTTTATATAAATAAGCCGAAATTAGTTAGTCTTGGCAGCATATAAGTTTTTTTTCTCTCACTAGATGCTTCCTTTAATGACAATTACAGCTCTACTAGCTTACATTTATGGCCAGACATCCCGCTTGGAAAGTGTTATTTTGTATCAAAGCTCCATGTGTTCTTCTAACATTCACAGCTAGCTAGGAGCTGGCAAATCTGAACTGTCAGTCAATACTGTAGACCCACCCACGGCCTGTACAGCGAGTGGGAGTCTGTAATGGGACAGATATATAAAGTGAAGTCCTAGGCTCCCTTTCATTTTTGCTAGAGGCAGCCATAATTTTATCATTTGAAGTTATGAAGCTATGTACTGTATGTATGGGGAAAAAAAATCACAGCTGACCACTATTAAGAAATTTAAGAATTTTGCATTGAATTTGTACAACTATTTTGGGGCATTTATGTGTCTGCGGGTTGCATGTGATTTAGGGCTTGCAACAACAAAAAATTAGCTTACAAGTGAGCAACAGGCGTACATGGTTTGTATTGATCTCTATGCTGGATGTTGCAATGTGCAACAAAGACCAAGCTGGCTTGGATCCAGCCTAACAAAATTAATATTTACTCTTTCTGTTAGTGCAATTGCTACATTTACTGTACATATATGTTAAAATGAATGCATGTCTTTGTCATTAAAAGGTTTGCAGAATTTGTCTTAGGATCTAGCCACGTGTCTTTTGAAGAGGTGACTGCACATGATCAGCAGTATGGATTTGGCAGCCTGTTTCTTGAAGACCTTTTTGACCAAGACAGAGAATTGGAACATAACGTGCAGGTGACTGAGAGACAAAATAAAAATGATCATACAGAGGACATTGAAATTGGAGGAGAGGAGGAGCTGTCTGAATATTCCTGCTTCACTTGACCTCTCCTGAGCCTATTAATGAATTTACATACATGACTTATTTCGGGGTTTTTTTCAGATTAGCAGTTTGGTGATCATAAAAAGTCAAATTGTGATAAAACTGCTAAAAATTATGTTTTAGGCTTTTATTTTAAGAAATATTACCATATGAAAAAACCTGGGATGCTCAATTCTGTATTCAGTTTTTAGTGATTGCGACTAGAAATCTCTTAAATAATAATTTTTTTTTTTAAATAAGTAAAAGCTCAAGTCACTTATTGTAAGCTGCCTTGGTGGGTATATAAAGTGTGTCATAGGCTGCCTGCACACTTATCACTCATATCTGTCATTGATAAAAGACAGGATTTAATAGAGTTGCAAAAAAGGGATGATTATTGACTTTTGGGCCAACAGTGTGAGATTTACTGAAACTGCCCAGTTTGTGAACTGTTCACATGCTGATCAGGTTCAAGTATATTCTAAGTGCGCAAATGGCACTACTGAAAATAAGCAACATGGAAATTGCAGAGCACCATGTGCCATTTATATATGAGGTGAAGGTCAACTCCAAAGGTGTCACAAGGGCAGACCAATGCACTACAGTGGAGCAGCTCACCATCTTAATGAACGAGGAGGCCATCATATGTGTGTCTCAAACTACATTTCAGTGAACCCTACTAAATATGGGGCTCTGAAGCAGTGACCATTTGCATCAGCCATTGCATCAGCAGAAATGGCTTAAATTTTCACAGCAGCATTGACATTAGACCTCCGCTGATTGGCAAAGGGTTGCCATCTTGATGAATCATGTCTTCTCTGTGATGAATGTGATGGTCTGACAAAAAGAGCTAGTACTCTTGAAAGCTTTCCATCATATATACTCAGCCTCTAAAAGGTATCGCCTGATTTCTTCACTCTTCTACTGCTTTCTATGGCTAACACAGTACAACATTTTACTGCTCATTCCAGCAAAACAATATGACGTGTTACGCAGCTAGAAGTGTCCAACATTGTTTAAAAAAACCTGACCAAGACTTACAAACACTACCATGGACCCTTAATTCCTCATAACTGAACCTAATTGAGCATCTGTGGAACCACCTTGACTTGCGTTTTCGCTATATAAAACTCCTTCTATACACCCTGCAGCAGCTGTGGGATGTATTGCAGTCAGCATAGCTCCAGCTACCCATGACAACCTACCTGGACCTTATTAAGTCACTCTGCACATTAGTTGGTGGTTATAATAATCTGACCCCATAGTGTAAAAGAGGACAAGTGCAGTCTTTGTAAATCAATTGAAATTGATTATAGATAACTTGTTTGATAAAGAAATGCCTAATTCTAGTATTGCATACTTGGAGGGTTTCTCTGTTCTAATAAGGTGGTAGTAAAGAAGAATATAATTTATGTAATCAGTAGGGCCCCACAGTGCTCTGGTGGCCTATGTGTAACATTTAAATTGCAGCATTATCTCAACTCATACAGATAAGAAATATGTACTCTGTTAAATGTTTTTGCATCTTCCTCAAAGTTTGGTTGCCTTATCTTTTAACATTTTACTTGTTACAAGTACTCAGTAGCCCACAAGTGTCAAAGGTGGTGTAACTTCAGTCAGTGGCAAAATTAAGGCTTGTGTAATTCAGTTAAATTAGTCATGACAAATTTATGACTGCATAGGACACGGTTATTAAGTAGGTTAGAACATATATTTATTTGTACACCAAAGGCTGTATAGAGCATATTTTTTTTCTCTCATTTGCAACTTTTATTAAGCCCTTAATGCAAAATTTTGTGACTATATCTCACTGTGCTGTTAATAGTGTATGGAGCAGTTTGATGCACTATTAATTACAGTTGGCACCCACCGTCAGTGGCAGACTTCTGAGATAACTCCGAACCTGGCCATTAAACCACCTAGATGCCTTGGTTAACACAACTGTTGCATCTTAGTTGTTAGGAAGGGGTGTGAAGCCTGAGGAGCCCAAACCTGGGTGTAATAGGAGATCAATTAAATGCCACGGAGTATGGCAACATTTTGGCACATGGCATTGTACACTAAGCCACGATTCCTTCCTGCAAAGCTATTTTACCAAGGTCACACCGCTTTTGTCAGACTAGGCACAGAGGTGTCTAGAAACTATCTTGAACATCTAATAAATGTGGTGTTAAGCATGTATGCCAGTATTTGGTGAAAATTCTGATTCATTTACCATAATAAATGCGCCCCAATAAGTCTTGTATAACACATAGTGAATGCTGTAAAAACCAGTGCGTCCATAAAAGTTCGAACTATTAATACTGTATATAACATAATCTATCTCTTACGCTGAACACTGTAGAAGAAAAACAATTTTGAAACGCCAAAATTGAATTTTTTTTTTCCCATTTCATGTCTCCTAAAAATTGTTAGTGATTTAAAAAGTTGCATATATCCCAAAATGGTACCAATAAAAGTAAACCTCAGCCAGCAAAAAATGCACCATCACTCAGAAGGAAGGACAAAAAAGTTATTGGTCGCAAAAGATGCTGCTCCAGCACAAATTTGAAGAATAAAAAATGCTTTTTTTTTTTTTTTTTTTTATGGTTCTAAAATATAACGAAAACCCTACATATTTGGTGTTGGCGGAATCATATAAACCTGAAGAATACATATAACACATCATTTGTACTGAAGAGTGTACGCCATAAAAACAAAACACCCGCAAACATGGCACAAATATTTTTTTTTTAACATTTTACCCCACTTATAATTTTTTGTAAATATATTGTATTATATCTTTTCATGTATATATTGTGAGCATTCACTGATTTTCGGCCGCCATCTTGAACCAGCCTGGGGGTTACTTCAGCGTTGGGATCGCCATCTTTTCAGAAAATGGTCACTGGCTGTTTTGCCAAGTTTTATCAATACAGGTTCAGGATACAGCTTTAAAGAAGACCAGTCAATAAGGATATCACACGGCTTTATTGTTCAGTAGTCCAATAATAAATTAAGTATGATAAAATGATAACATAAAATGATTACAGAAAATAGTGAGAAAGTATGTACAGTTTTTCAGAGAAAAATAGTTATTTACAAAACTTTTAAGCGCTTGCAAACTTCACCTGCAGAGTATTGCGTCATCGAATCCTATTCTTACATCAACCATGAGAACCTTAGAATGGCGTAGGAATGATAAACCCTCAGGGAGACACTGTGTATAGACATCTCTATAAGTCTATGTTCACACGGCTTAATTGCGGGGCGTAATTCCGCCCCGCAATTATGCCGTGTGGACGGGGGCGGGGCGGGAGCGGGGGAGTAAGCAGGGGGCCGGCACTTCGCCGGCCCATCGACAATCACTGCTAGCGGCGCGTATACGCCGCTAGAAAGTGACATGTCAATTATCTCCCCGCCCGGCGGCTTCGCTGGGCGGGGAGAGGAGACGTAATCCATAGTTCTCTATGAGAACTGTGAATTACCGTAATGAATGGGCCGTTTTCGGCCCGTAATTGGCGCACTTCGGCGCGTAATTACGGACCGAAATACGGCCCATTATAAGCCGTGTGAACATGCCTTAACAGGTACAGCGGTTTCTGGTCTTCATGGCTGATGTAACAGATTATATATCTTAAAAAAAAATGGCGGACACGACCTAATGCTGTGTCATTTTAAAAAATGCACATGTGTTATTTGTCTATGCTACTTTGATGGAGGGGCCGACTCCAGGGTTCAAAGTGCCATACACAAACACACTTATCCACAGGGGATAAGTCAAAAGTCTACACTGAGTGGAGAAATCTAAACCAAGACGATAGAGAGTAAACTTACATGTGTATTAAGTCAACAGAATTGTAAACAGGCTTATAATTTTGTACCCAAAAAGCAAAGAGACTTTGGGTCAATAAAAAAACAGGTTAGAGGTGGAAAGTTTGCACCATCAGAGCTGATGATATACATTTGGTATAAAATAGAAATAATTCACTATAATTTGGCTCAATAGTCATTTATTTTGACTAGCATTACACTGGCATCCAGTACACAGGTCACTCTGACACAATACTTCTTCAAACTGACCTCAGCCAGCGTTATTCTCCAAGCATTTGATACGGAAGTCGGTGTACAATGAACACAACATAAACCCTAGGCCGTCAAGCCACTCACTAAACATTTAGAAAATCCCTCTCTATCAGTGGTCTAGGTCTAATACCCAGCCCCACAAAACATGTACTCACTCAGTACTGTACAATTCTTGATACTGGCTTCCTTCAAGCCTTGGGGGGAATCAGTATCTTCCTCTCAGGTCTGCTTGTTGCTCCACACACTTGGCAGCCAACCCCTTGGGATCTTGAAGGGACAGGCTTTTAACAGGCTGTAAGACCTGGCTTGGATGAGCGCTTAAGGCTATGTCTCCACAGCACAGAAAGATGTCCATTTCTCGCCAATAATTGATTGGGGGACACAGCACCTTGGGTATAGGCCCTTGCCTTCGGAGGCGGACACTAGGCGGATCAAACGTGTTAGGCCCGTCCCGACGGCCTATATCCCTCCTGCTGACGCCAGGCGGATTAGTTTTCAGCCTAGTGTCTGTAGGAGGCAGACGCAGCTCTGCAGAGGTTTTTTTTATTTTTCTTTCCTTTGCAGGAAGGTGATTGAGCACACGGCTCTCACCTGTTGGAAGGTGATCGAGCCCCTGGCTCTCACCTATCAGGTGGGCCGTCAACGCGTAGTTGTACCATGACGTAGTCCCCCCTGAGGGCATCAGGAAACCAGTTAGTTCTTTAGCTGGCTGTCCTTTCTTTTCGCCGCTCACCCGTCCCCACCTGCCGCCTCCGCGGATTTTCATGGATTCCGGTAACCTCACCGTTGGGTGTTCTGGTACCAAAGGGGTGATGCCGCGATGCCCGAAGACATCGGATGGGTGAGTACCCAGACTTCCTCCGTTTGGGGGTGGTCGGGGAAGTTTTTTCTTTAATGCATTTTGGGTGGCCGCAGGAATTCCGTTTTCCTGCGGCCTCCCAGGGTTGCCCTTTTTCCCCAGGTATTGGGGGGCTTCCCAGGGCAGGAGTACGTTCCCTCCCCTTGGCCAGTGCCGGCACTGGGCAGCGGGCATGTTAGTCCACTGCGGCAGTGTCCGGTTAAGGGTTTGGCCCCAGCGGCGTTTTTCCCTGCTGCGCTGGGGATCCCAGTGATGGGGGGCATATTTCCCCCCCATTCTATAGCTGCCCTAAGGCAGCAGGACAGGTTGCCGTGCGGCACTGGCATTTGGGCAACCAGGCGTTACCGCGTGTTGTGGTTTTGGCGCTGGCTGCTGGTGGTGAGATGGGCCTCTCAGGGGCAGCGGGTGCTGCTTACCCGAGGCCGCGCGTTCAAATTTAGGCCCCCGGCTACCGGAGGCTTAGGCCGCGCCTAGGCCGCACCATCTCCTGGCCCTGGGCGGCCCCAAACGGGTCCGGGCACCTCCTTGGATGTGGTAGGACCTCCAGCAACCTGGGCCTGTGTTGGGGGCGGAGCCTAAACACCGTTTTTGCGGCGTTCGGCGTCCTGGCTTCTCCTGACTACTGAGAAAGACACAGCATCTTGGGATGATAAGTTGGCCCCCTGTGGGCCATCCATCCCTGCCCCCGTACTTTGCAGCCATGTCCCTTTTCAGGGCTAACTGTTTTAAACTGCCCGTGTCCAAAACAGTGGCAACTTGCTTCGCCGGCGCCCATTGCCACAGGATAGTCTTGTTGGCTAGCCCCAGTGCACTTTGTGCCCTTTGAGCTGCTCCGCTACCGTCCACTGCGGGACCCAGCGTCTCCTGTCGGGGGTCGGTGGCCCCATAATGGGCCAGGTCCCTCGCTCACTAGCAGTGGCCACCCTGTACAGAGTAACCCAGGTTAAAGTTTTGGCCATAGGGCACATGCCGTTGCTGCCCAGCCTTGCACCTCCCTGCACCTCCCATTGTCCAGCGCCCGGCGCAGCCCGTACGGATTGTTAGCATAAGAGGGTTAGAGTTCTCTCTGCCTCGTTATCATCCGAGCTCTCTCCCATCAGATGGTGGTCGGAGATAGAAGCTCCATGCCTGGATACGCCTTCTTCAAGTGGGGACTCCTCTGATTCTCACTCTGAGCCAGACAGAGATGATGCGGCAGCAGCGGTCCAATCCCTTAGCTGGGCTATTTGGGACGGATGTGAGAGCTCCAGGCCTCGATACGGCCCCTTCTCGAGACGCCCCTGTCTCTGGCGTTGGGCCAGAGAGGGTTGATAGTATGACAGCAGCGGTCCAAGCCCTCAGCCGGGAAAGCTCCGGTGCTGGATACGGCCCCTTCTGGAGACTCCTCTGGCTGGGGGCCAGACCGGGTGGATGGTATGACAGCAGCGGTCCAAGCCCTTAGCTGGGAAAGCTCCGGGCCTGGATACGGCCTCTGTTGGAGACTCCCCTGTCTCTGGCTCTAGGCCAGACAGGGTTGATAGGATGACAGCAGCGGTCCAAGCCCTTATCAGAGCTGTCAGAGACTCCCTTCATGTTAGGGGTGAGGATGTCTCAGCCTTCCAGGAAGAGGTCTCCCTTAAGGGCGGCAGGCGACAGCGTTTGGTGTTCCCTGCACGCCTGAAATTGAGAACGGTTTGCCAGGAAGTGGAAACATCCGGTCAGGCGATTGTTTCCTACCTGACGACTTAAGTCTCTTCGCCCTTTCCTGGAGGATCAGGGTCATAGTGGTGGGTGCTCCCATCAGGGGATACCCCAGTCACCTGACTCAAGTAGTCTACGGCCATCCCTGTCACGGACGCGGCGGTCCTTGATGACGGCATGGACAGGCGTCCTCACGGGTTGTTGTAAGTCCGCCTTGGGGGCGGTCTGGGCAGCCCTGCGACCTGCGCTTGCTTCTCCGCAGTTCAGCTTGCATGGTCTGGTCATAGCAGCTGCAGCAGCGGCTATCAGCTGGAAGCTTCCACAAGGAGTTGTGGAATCTTGCTTCCCAGTTCTCAGAGGTTCTGTGGTCCCAGTAAAGTCTCACTGGTGTCAACCCGTTTTATGGCTAGAGCGTCGGCCAAGGTAGTGGCCGTTCGCCGTTCCCTGGAGCTAGAATTTTTGGCAGGGGTTATTGGTTGCGCTTCCGCTCGCTTGTGGTAAGCGTTTTTTTGGGAGGCCACAGAGGGTTGTAGTATGCTCCCCCCTCAGGGCCAGCCGGTGCAGCAGCATTCACGTGACGGTCTCGCAGAACGCGCAAGCGCCTTTTTGCCCAATTAGCGCTTGGTCTGAGGAGCCAGGCCCCACCCGAGAACCGGTTTTGGGGTGGGGGCATTTCCTCCAGTTCCAGGAGATCTGGCAGGTTCAGGTCAGTGATACCTGGATTCACAGGGTCGCCACTTCAAGATTCACTTTGTTTGGCTTCCCCAGCACGGTTGCAGCTGTGTCTGCGCCCGCGGCTCTGGCTCGGGCGTCGGGTTTTCTCTGGCAATCCGCACTCTCCTCAGGCAAGCGTTCTTTCAAGGGTCTTATTCAAATCCCTTTAGGGTTCCCATGAAGGGCAGCTCACTAGGGCCAGTGTCGGCCCTTAAAGAGCTCAACCGGTGCGTATGGGCCCGGTTTCCACTGCAGTCGCTTTGGTCAGCGGTAGCCTCTCGGGAGCGCAGAGAGTTTTTTTCAGCTGCTTTGGACAACAGATTGTTTTCGTCCCAGGTCTATCAGCGGTCCCTGAGTTTTCACAGTCGGCCCTCGACATTTCCCTGTTCGGAGCTCTGCTGTTCGGCCTCGCAGCTACACCAAGGGTCCTCATGTAGTTCTTGCCACCCCTGATGACGATCCTTCGCATCGGGGGTTGGTCCCACCTCAAATGCGCCTGCCGGGTCATCATCAGGATTCCCTTGAGTTTGCAGCGCGCTTCTGCTGGATGGTTAATTGGCAGCAATTCCGGTCTGATTCCATCATTAGGGATGGAATTTCAAGGGATGATTTATTCTCACTCAGGATCCAGTGAGCTCTCTCCCCTCTGGAAGCTGCAGCACTTAGTCGTTCCCCTATTTCTGAATCGCACCCGGCATATTCTTCAGAGTTGCATGCAAGGGTTTGGCAGCTTGTGGACCGCCTCCGAGGCTTGGTCCTTTGCGCAGCTCCTTGCTCGCTCCCTGCAGCGGGCAATCCTGCCTCAGTGACGCAGGTCTCCAATGTCCTTGGTCTCAGCGGTGTGCCTGCCACCCCAGGCTTGTCTCGACCTGGGCTGGTGGCTAGCCTTCACGGTATTACATCAAGGGAGGTCATTTCTGTCCCCGCAATGGCTGGTCATCACCACAGACGCCAGCATTTCGGGGTGAGGCTCCGTTTCCGTCTCCCGGACGACGCGTGGTCTCTAGTCACTCGTGGAAGCCAGTTGTCAGATCAATGTGCTGGAACCCCAAACTATTTCCTTAAGCGCTCTCTCATCCGGGGGCACCCAGTTCGGGTTCGGTCCGACAACACCACGACTGTGGCATGGCACGTGTCACCTTAGGATTAGGGCCGCAGGTCGTGGTACGCGGACCTCGTGTCCGATTGGCAAACAGTCTTTGACCGTCTCCTTTACGCCCAGGCCCTCTGCCACAGGGCCCTCTGCTGCAACCCACTGTACCGCGGTTGCAGTCTCACTGCGGGGCTGTTGAGACTGCAGCCCTAGATCCTCTGGGTTCGTCGGGTTTCGTTATAAGGACCATGATTCGGGCACGCAGGCCTCAGTCCACCTGGGTCTGTTACCCAGAAATTTCACCCGTTGGTATGTCCTACTCCAAGGGTGCCGTTTTTTTTTCCACAGTCAGGCCGGGAGCTCGGGCTCGCCCTCTCCCACTTGAAAGGGCAGAGTTCGGTTTGCCGATTCTGTGCAGCGCAAGCTGGCCTCCGCTCACAGGTTAAGGTTTTTATTGCAGGGGGTCATGCGTTTGGTCCCTCTGGTTCGTAGACCTATCCAACCGTGGGATTCAATGTGAGTTTGGGAAATTAGACAGTCTGCACTTTTCGGGCCTCCACGGGAAGTTTCCCTATGTTTACTTTTATGGAAGGTGGCCTTCTGGATGGCCATCATTTCTAGCTACCAAGTGTCTGTACGGGCAGCTCTATCTGCAGGCCCCTGTTCTGGGGTCTGCAGAAGGACAAGGTTACTCTGTGTCTTGCTCCGTCATGTCTCCCTAGGATGGGTTCATCGTTTGATATCGATGAAGACCTAGTTCTGCTCTCTTTTTTGCCCCTCGTCCTCTCATCTTTGAGGACGATTGATATGTTCGGTAGGCAAAGTCAGGGCCGTTCGGTTCTACCTCTCTGTTTCGGATCCTTTAGGTGCACGCAGCCCTCTTGGTCATTCCTGAGGGTCCTTGCAGGGGCTTGCCGGAACTGGTCCATAGTTACGCAGGTCACGGCTCGCTCCCCACGAGCAGTTGGGGCCGCCTGGTTGGTTCGGCTTCAAGCCTCGGCTTTTGCAGGTTTGCAAAGCTGACACCTGGGCTTCGGCCCATACCTTGTCTAAGTTCTACCCAACTCATGCCTTGGCCTCGGCTGCTGCAGCTCTCAGCCGTGAAGTCCTTCAGGTAGCAGTGTGCTGTTGCTTGTCACTGCTCATGAAGTTTGCTAGTTGCCCACCCTCTGGGACTGCTTTTGGACATCCCAAGGTGCTGTGTCCCCCAATGAATTATTGGCGAGAAAATGGTATTTTTGTACTTACCGTAAAATCCTTTTCTCGTCCAATTCATTTGGGAACACAGGTCCCGCCCGCGATGTTGTCACCCTGGCAGGAGGGTTCTCTTTTGTTCCGCCTCTCGGCCACGACTTTTGTACCAACTGATCAGCCTGGCGTCAGCAGAAGGGATATAAGCCGTCGGGGCGGGACTAACACGTTTGATCCGCCTAGTGTTCGCCTCCGAAGGCAAGGGCTTATACCCAAGGTGCTGTGTCCCCCAATGAATTGGACGAGAAAAGGATTTTACGGTAAGTACAAAAATCCTATTTTTTTTTCAGCGTTTTTCAATTTCTAAAAACGCAGAAAAAACGACTGAAAAGAGGTCCCATAGACTTCTATGGTAAAAACATCCTGTTGTTTCCACAGAAGTGCTGGACACTTTTTGGCGCGTTTTTTGTAGAAATACATAGCAAATCTAACTGCAAAAAAACACGCAAAAAAAATGTCAAAACGCACCAAAAATGTAAAACGCGCCAAAAAACAGACATTTTTTCAACAGCTTTTGACAAGCAGTGGACAAAAAACTCAGTTTTATTAAAGTTTTCAGGATTTGGTTCTCAGATTATTTTTTGTCCAATGCTGTGTAGACCTAGCCTAACTATCACCTGTGTCAGTAACTCTTGGTTCCCATTGCCAAACTGCTGGCTTACCTTGATGACAGCCAGCAACTTGGTTACTAATACCTTGCAGATCTCCTGCCGTTCAACACTCAGTGGCAGCAGAATGTGATCTCCTGAGGTTGCTCTGCCACATACCCATTCCCCGATTTGTTAAATAACATAGTACTTTTCATTCACCTTGCACAAGCCTCCCCGCTTTATACAAGACATGATGCTCTTTGTTTACCTTGGAGAACACCCTATTTTTCCAGCGGCAGTACAAGAGTCGTTAACACGCATCACACTTATCACCTTCTCCTGGCTACCTGTGAGCTGCCTCTCATCACAGTTAACATTTATGTTGCTACCTGTCGCTAAGGACAACACCTCCCTAACCATGATTAGGCTTCCATCTTTTTCATCATGGACAGTATCTAAACTGCTGTCTGTTGCCCAGGGCAGAGATCTTCTACTTTACCAGATGAAAAGACCAGAGAGTCCACCCCCAGTTCAACCATGGGCTCCCAGCACTCACTCGCCCCATGCTGGGTAACTGCCAGGTCCCAGTCCTTCTCACTTTTCAACCCAATAGAGCTGGAGCTTGTCCTTGCATAAACATATGTGTCAGTGGCTATCCCACAAGTATTTCCGCCACTCATTACAGGTATCAACATCTTCCTTCCATCTGCCTGACTTCTCACAAATAGAGACCCGCCAGTGTACCCACCATAACTCTGGGACATGTCCATACTCTTTTTCCACAATGATTGTCTCACTGTTTTGTAGTTCTGGGTCTGAAGCACCACCATAAGGTTTCGACCTCTCTATCACAAGAGCTCTTATCCTCACTGACCACCACCTGATTATTGCCATCAGTTACGTGTATTTGACCTGTGTTCTCCATTTCAGTTGGTTTACTTTCCCCTACAGCGGACATACAGCTCACCTGCTCAGCAACATCGTAGACCTCACCACATTGCATCTAATAGATATGAAGTGCAGCCTCTTTCACTCACCCAAAATCATTTACGCCAGAGTTTAAATGCTCAGGCTGAGCAAAGTCTTTTTACTATGACCCTGTTCAGACATCTCTGCACTGGTATTTTTGACAGCAGTGTTTTGACTCTCTCCCCTACTGTGGGATATAGGCCTGCTCCTTGTCATGGGGAACCTGGTCTACCTTACTGGTCAATTCAGTGGTTATAATGTTGTAGACGGAACCACAAAGGGGCTCGACGTCCTAGTGGGGGGTCAAATCAGTATATTGAATGACACGTGCCAGAGAAAGAAATCACAAACTGACAGCCTGCAGTCCAGTGAACTCTTGTGTTTTTTTATTTTATAGCATAGGTTTATATAGCCAGCCTTTACTTGCTGTGTGCAAACATTCCACAGGCAACATGTGACATACATCCACTATCTCTATTCATTCTCCTTATCAGTACATTTTACTAATCCACCCTCTCTTTGTTTCAAAGTAGAGAAAATAGTTGCAGTCAGCGGCCATATTTGTTTTCCAACTCGCTTCTAGAGAGACAAGGTGTGCCTGGACACAGGCGCCATCTTGTGGGTGAAATAGACATTTCACCTAATACATTCCATAACAATAACATCTACTGAATCAGTGCCTACTAGCACACAAGCATTCACAGGGTTACCACTGACAATCATCATCTCTATCTCAAATTTTTTAGAAAGGGAAGATCTCTCCTTAGGGAGAGCGCCTATATAGGCGTGTGGATATTCAAAATTGTCTTTTTGTGCTCCACGAAGCATCTGCATATCACAGGCATATTGGGAAATGAGCTGAGAAGCTCAAGCGCCCTCTGTTGGATGTAACAAATCCTCAATTTGCTTTTGATCCACTGGTTCTTTGGAAAGCAAGAAGGGATATTTAGCCAAGCCAGCATCACCCATCTGTATACAGCCGTTTCGGGGTTTTGCCCCTCGTCAGTACAGAGCAGAGCGATGCTGACTTGGCTGAGTGAGAGGCAATGAGTGGCTCAGAAAGGAAAGATCTCTCCTTAGGGAGAGCATCTATATAGGCCTGTGGAGATTCGAGATTGCCTTCTGGTGTATCTAGCAGCTCACAATGTGAAGATAATTCCTAAACACCTCCAACACCCATTACCACGGGAGAACTCTTAGCATCCGTCAGGACAACGCCTGCATCTACCACGCTATCAGTCCATTAGCGCCAATACCAGACCCTTGTATATGGTTTACACACTTTTCCATCCCAGAGTCCGCTATTTCTAGCATGCCGTTTGGGGATATGTTTACCGACTGGAACCTAGTCAGTACAAAACAGCAGGGCAACCACATTTATTATCTACTCTTTCCATGTCATGTACCACACTCACAGTGTGCACATCAGGCAACACATTCACCTCTCCTAGACCTATAGGAGCAGAAGACACTTGGTAGACATTAGCAACCCCGTTAGTTTTATAGGAAATGATAGCACATTTCTCGTCATGGCTATCACACACAGGACACACACATTCTGCAATACACTTAGCACTGTTCCACTCAGGCTTCTCATTCACTCCCTTTTCACCACACGAAAGGACTGAAAACAGCTGGTTGCCAATATCAACCACCTGAATTACACTGGGAGCTGCAATAGGACAACTCTGCAAGCTCTTATAACCCCACGGGTTTCACATCAAATACATTACCTTCTGCTCTGAGCTAATCCCTTTTACTGCTTTGGCTGCAGTTTCTGTAGCACCTTGTTCACACTTGGCCATCACCAAGATTATCTCTGAAACCCAGCTAACATTACTCTGTTTGGGCTGTGTGACATCATCATTTATCACAGACACATTATTTAAATGACATGCAGTAATATTAGGGCACGTCCCCACTGCACGGGTTTTCGGACGGTTTTTCAAGCAGTTTGCGGTTTTGCAGACTGCCTGAAAAACCGTCCGATAATGAGCACAATTGTGCTCTATGGAAAACCCGTGCAGCAGTCCCTACTACATGGTTTTTCTGTCCGGCGGTTTTTCCGCCCGCAAAACATTCTACAAGCACAATCTTCCGTGTGGTTTTCGGACGAAATCTGTGAATGTGAAGGGGGAGGGCTTTTCTCCGCTCATCGCAGAGAAAAGCCGTTCCCCCCGCGGCCGTGGGGACGACCGCAAAACAGGGTAAGCCGACCGGTATCTGTACTCTGCCATGGTAACGCACCCTTAGGCTCTGTTTACACGTCCCGCAATTACGCCGTGTGGCCGGGAGCAGGGGCCGGCACTTCGCCGGCCCATAGACAATCATTACCAGTGGCGCGTGTACGCCGCTGGTAATTCACATGTCACTTATCTCCCCCCGCGGCGTATTCGCCGAGCAGGGAGAGGAGACGTAATCCATAGTTCTCTCTGAGAACTGTGGATTACCGTAATGGCTGGGCCGTTTTCAGCCCGTAATTTACGCACTTCGGCGCGTAATTACGGACCAAAATACGGCCCATTTTAAGCCGTGTGAACATAGCCTTAGAGTTATTATTTCCTATAGGCAACACATCATGCCAGTCACTGAATCCATCACACTTTTCAAGCAGACCATTAATAGTCCCGCTGCTCTCACGTCTCTTCTCCTGGCAGCATCTCTAGGCCAATATTTTGCCCAATCTGTACATTACACAGTGAGTCTTCACCCACCGGCACTTTTCATTCCCCGAGTATATGTCCCAAAGACCCACATGTAAAAACAGTAGAGGAGGGAAAAAAGCCAAGATAGGGAGCGCACCCTCGTAACTAAAACTCCAAGGTGTATATAGAAAAAGGTATAAAATACCCAATTTATTGCAGAAGTTACGTGTTGCGTGTGTATCACACTTCCTCAGACTTCATGCAGCAAAACAGTGAAAGGCGGGTTTAAGTAGAAAAAAGACCTCCACGTATGAACAGGCTTGTACACGAATGTGCACGTGGTCTATGTAATTCATTAACAAGGATAGCATAAAAATACCTTAAAACTTTAACACAATGATATCTAATATTAATTGTCTTTCAAAGGAAAAGTGTTGAAATATGTGAAATACACAAAATAAACATACTCTGTAAGGCCATGTTCACACGGCTTATTTTGACATGGTTTTGGACGAGGTTTTCGGAGCATTTCCTCGTCCAAAACGCTTCCAAGACACCCCCAGTTCATTTAATTGATTCCTATGTAAAACCTTGTTGTAATTCACACACGACAAGGTTTTTACTCGCTTCTTTGGAAGCGCTGAAAAAGAAGTGTCATGTCAATTCTTGAAGCGTATTTTCGGCTGGGTTTTTTAGCGCATTTTCGGCGGGGTTTTTGTCCTGGCTATTAATTTGTATGGGTGAAAACCTCGTCCAAAACCCCGTCAAAATAAGCCGTGTGAACATACCCTAATGATCCCTGTTGTAATGTCCTCATTTAGACACAAAGGGCGACATGTCCTATTAGGGCTGCACCATTTTTTTGGTGTATTTTGCACCAAAAAACTGTTGACGCCATATTCTTTATATAAATGAACTGTCGTACACCAAAACTAGGCACATTTCATGCCAGGCAATGAGATGCTGTGCACCTTTTTTTTTGGTATACGCCTAAATTAGGCGCATTAAATATGCTATACAAGGTATACCACATGCCAGATTTTTGACAGATTAATTTATTCAGGCGCATAATGCACCTTAAAACTGGAGTGGAAGCGCCTCTTTTCTGACATGTCGCCCTAGATGTTAGCATGTGTTAAGTAAAAGCAATGCTTGATGTAAAGACTAGAGATGAGCGAACCCTAAAAAGTTCGAGTAGAACCTCATATTTTGAGAAGTTCGGTTCGAACCCCATTAAAGTCAATGGGAGAAGTTCTGGTTTATGTTGATACCCATATGGGTGAGGAGAAGCTGCAATTAGCATCCATAACAGTAAAATGGATACGTGGAACAACTTAGTGAAGAAAATTTTGCTCTAAGGCTATGTTCACACGGCTGATTTTGGGGCGGATTTCAGTCCGGATTGCGCGCCGTACTGCGCTCAAATACGGCTGAAATCCGTTCCTGTCATTACGATAATCCACAGTTCTCATAGAGAACTATGGATTCCGATATGCACATTATCCCGGCGGGATACACGCCGTGGATAATGAAAGTCTATGGGGCCAGCGAGTTGCCACCCCATCCACTACCCCCACCCCCCGCCCCGTGCACATTCCGTAATTGCGGGTGAAATCCGTCCTGCAATTATGGCATGAATCAGCCGTGTGAACATAGCCTAAGAGTCACAGAAAAAAATTCACGGCTAAAAAAATTCATTTTCCCCTTTTTAATGGCTGAAAAATGAGGACCATAGCTATGGAAGTGCAGCGCTGCATGCTAGGGGCCCCTTTGAACATAAGAAAAAAACACCAGTTTTGGGAAAATGGCAATGGTAATGGCAGGAGCCCCCTATCACTTTCTGTCAGGGCCCAAAAACACCCAACGGGGAACATGGAGGTTCAGGGCAGGGCCGTAGTTATAGGGGGTGCAGTTGGAGCCAGGGCTGCGCCTTCATCTATTAACGATGACTGATGGAATGTGTTTTTCCCAAATTGTCAAGAAGACTAGACTAGTTTACTATCGGTGACTTGGCAACCAGGGTAAAAAAATCGTCAGGATCCACGTTGATTCATTTTGTAAATGTCAAACGATCCCCATTTAGGGGAAAAACGGTACTTTTTTTCAGTTATCACCCCGCCAGCTTTTGCTGAAGGTGCGTTCTAATAATTTGGGGCTCCCGGCGGATAAAATTTGATGGTTGGAGCAAGCTCAAGCCATTCACCCATTTTGGGACACCCAGATTTGAAGGGGCCCAATCAAGTCCAAAACATGGGTGTTAAAGGGCCGCAGATAGTCATGGATTTGGGCTGAAGGCGGGTCTCGATATGTCCAAATGCTGCCCTCCCTTCAGGTTTTGGGTGAGTTGGAAAAAAAACCGGTTAAAAATTTTAACCAGTGCGCTTAGCACAGTCTGCTGCTGCTGCGGGCTACTTGCCTTTTCTACTGCTGTCACTTTCTGCTTGTTCCATTGTGACTTAGAATGTGAAGAAGACGCAACAGATGTTCGGTTGGAAATGAGCCTGTCTCAAATTCCTGCTTTTTACTGTCAATTTGGGGGGTGGAAGGACTCACTTTTGATTTGTAATTTGGATTAAGGGGGGTGGCCGCCCAAAACGCTTTATTTTGATTGCCCTGATGCGGGGTCATGTTGCAGGAAATTTGTCACCAAAAGCACTCGTGTGAGATGCTGCCCCAGGACCCAAAAGCTTGGGGGTCAGGGGACAAAACCCGATCTTCCCCCTCTTTTTCCCTCTTCCCCCTCCTGAAATCTGTGCCAACCTCTTCCAGAAGGGTAATCATACCGGGGGTGCCCTCTCCTCCCTCATCATCCTCCCCACCCTCATCCGGGGCCCGTCACCAGGGGGCCTGGAAGTGTTTTGCCCTCTATCTGTGGCTAAAATGTGTCCTGCCCCCGCCTGGCCCCTTGAACCCCCGCTAAAAAGCCCGATACAAAGGGAACAGGGGGGCCTTCTACACCCGCGGTGAGTAAGGCCTGTGCCGCCTCATCCTCCTCCTCACTTTTGGGACCTGCTGCCGCAGAGAGTCTTAACGCTTGTTCCGAAAAAAATATGACCAAAGGTCAGCTGCCACCTTTCATCCTGATGCATTTTGGTTTTGCGTCTTCAAAACTGTCAAGGTTTTTGCAGAGACCCTTTCACCTGCCTCCATCTCTGGCCAGCCCCCCCGAGGTCCGCCCACGCTCATCGGGCCATGCGACACTTCTACTGCATAATGGCATTACGTGTCCCCAAATCGCTGGACATGTGGGGGGTAATTCCCACATGTTGCCACGTAACAATGAACAGTTACAGGTGGGCCGAGATAAAGCTGCCATTGTGCCAAACAGGGGTGCGAACCCCGGAAGTGTAAGCTAAGCCCTCGAGCCTTCCTCAGCAGACAGTTAAGACCCGGGTTTAGCGCTTGAGAAATTTCGCACAACCGTTTAGGCGTGTGCGGGCAAGGAAGTCAAAACCGTCCTCGGGCGGTAAGGCGATTTCCCCCATGCGCGCACCACATTGCCCGCAGCAGGTTCTTAGCAACACCCATGGCCCGGTCTGGGCGCGAAGGCCATTCACAGCTCTTAAACCTGTGTGTTGACGGCTTCAAGTCAGAAAATTTTCAGAATCCCCGGGTTTCTTTGGCACGGTCTCCCCCGTCGAGGTTGGAGATCGGGACCTGCTCCCTTCCAGTGTAGAAAGTGTTGCCGACCTGAGAACCATCACCAGAGACATTTATCCCCCAAACTCACCAGTGAGCAGTCATGAGATGTAACGCCCTTTGACCGTGCTTACTGTTATGGTCGTAGTGAGACTTTGGTGGAAAACAGATGCAGAACGCCTGGAGATCTTTTCGGAAATGGGGGGGGTCGGGGGCAGGGAAGCTTTTCTGGCAAAGAAATGCCTCTCAGCATCTGATTTGGGGGCATGCCAGGGCCATGCCGGACGGAACCAATCTGGTCCCCCAATCGGAAAGGAAAACTTTCCCAAAGGCCAACACCCTGGAAATGTCGACATTCAGGCTTTTGGCTTTGATGGCTGGGTGAAAGCGTTTCTTCTGCCCCCACACCTGGTACACAGAAGGCTGGCTGGTGGCTGGCTGCTTTTATGGCGTGTAGGTAGAGGGGAAGGGGGGAAGGTGTAGATGTGTTGCGGTGGGGGATGGGCCGACAGTGTCTGGGGACGGGGAATGGTGCTTGCCGATGTGTCCAGCACATCGGCGCAGGGGACCTTTTGGGGCGGGGAAGTGGGGAGGCAGAAGATGTCCGGTGGTGGAAGCCCAGGCTTGTGTGGCCTTTTTTCTCAAAGTGTTTCTTCCAAGCAATTATTTTGCATGATGTCCCTGTTATGCTGGTGGTGTTAAATTTTTTGATTCTTTCCTCCTTTTGAGCGTTAAAAGCAAAAGCCCATTGATATGGGTCGACGAATCTGAGGCTTGATCAAAAAAACCCCCCCAGGCTTCACGGGTCCTGGACCTCTTCAACGCAAAAAACCCTAGTCAGTGTTCCCGGCTACCAGACCTGGCTGTGGTTTAAAAGTCAGGGGATTGCGCAACCCCCCTTGCCTTTCTGAGGCCGGACCCGCACTGACCTACCCCATCATCCCCCCCCATGATGATGACTCGCCAGCCGCTGCTCAAAAGACCATGTTGGATCCGCAGTGTCATCTCATCAAGGTGATTTCCCTAATCCTGACAGTCAAACACTTCAAGTTGCGGGCTAAGCCCAGGCATGCGAGGGCACAGCTGAATGTTTGATATTTCTGGCAAGGGACAGCCCCCTTCTCTCCTCTGAGGGCAAAAGCGATTGGGCGTCGAGCAGAAAAAAACATCCTTTTTGGGTCTTTTGCTTTTTTTAAAATGCCTTTACTCCAACCGCATTGGTCATCAAGGCTTTCGGAATATGGTTTTATCAAAGGCATCTGTTTATTCGGTGACTTTTGGGCCTTCGGGTTGGACTGATGATTTTTATGACATTTGTCCCTTGACAGGGAGGGGGTAAAACTGCGGGATAAAGGGGGTTGTGTTAACCACTGAAACGGATTTGGCGTCGATCTTCAGTAATGAGAGCACGGGGAACCAACCAACGATGACGGGGCCCGTGGCCCCTGTGTTTTGACAAGTGCCCCCTTTGTTTGCTGGAGCTTGGGAAAGGAGCACCTTGTCTCGCCCTCTAGCTCCACATCCTACACCCCTCTTGCTCGTTACCACCTCTAGTTCGCCCAGTTCAAAAATTAAATATTAAAAAGGTAAAGATTTGTTCACAGTTCTTATTTACAACTGCACTCCAAAGACAGCAAATCAACAGTCCCTTTTGAAAAGCTTACTTTGAACGGGCAAATAGGATTTAAAACAGAATTTTTTTCTATGCAAATTGGTAAAAGGGGGTCATATGAAATAACTCTCACAGCAAATAAAGTGTTTTAAATGCCTATCTTTGCAACGGGAAAATAGGTTTAAAAACAGAATTTTTTTCTACGGAATATCTACACAAAACCCCTAACTAGTGATGCGTCTGTTCCCTAACTAGCTGCCCCCCCCCCCAAGTTTCAACTCAGTTTTTTTTGTGTGAAATCGCTTTAAATGTTGATTCTGCCTGCTGGAAACCACAGAACGGGCACATTGTTATACAGGGGTTAAGTGGAAATGGCGATAACAGGAAATAAAGGGACATACACAAGACGGTCATGTGTTTTTTTAGCAGCCAATGAGATCCCCCGGGACTTTTTTTACCTCCCCACCCCCTGGCTTAACTGATTTGCTGCCCGCCAAAACTGAAAGAAGTAGCTGAAAAAGGCGGCAAACGCCTGTGCCGAACCCAAACTTTTTACCAAACTTGCGGCAAAAATTTGGTTCGGCTGGGTTCCAAAAAAAACCGTTAAATTTCGTCCCGAACTAACCATCTTCAAAAGGGTTCGGTTCAACCATAAAGACATAAGAAAACTAAAAAGTTGCAATATGGGAAAAGGGAAATGTTTGTTATTGGGCTCAGTAAAAGGGCTTGTTCCACAAAATTTTTTCAGATTGTTTTTTGATCCTTTTTCGGACCCAAAACGGATCCAAAAAACGTATTGAAAAAGTGCATGTGATTTCATTGGTTTAAAATTGAAAAACAGCATTCCCCGTTCAGACGAGGATCCCTGCTGGCTTTTTACTTGTTTTTTTTCAATGCTTTTTCGGACCCTTTTTTTAAAATTGACGTCATTTCTACTTGCTTTTTGCAAGTGAAATTCCCCCATGGGAAAAAAATGGAGTGCGTTTTGGAGCTGAAAAAGGGATCCCAAAAGCGCATCCGAAAAACGCATTGTTTTAAATTTTTTGTGTTAATACACTAAATCGGCTGCTAGGGGTCTCATTGATGTATAACACGTTTGAATTTAGAAACCCTATTGTGGAATGGGTAATGTAAGGGGAAATGCAATAGAGGCGCCCCATTTTTTAATGTGTTTACACCTATAACATTTTTTAATTGTTTTGTATTGAACAAAGCTTTTTTTTTAGTAAGATGGGTGTTTATAGAAATTATAGACTTTTTTTAAAATTTATACTAAAAAAATTGCTTTTTTTTAAAAATTCATAACAATTAAAAAATTTAAGTTATAAGTTTAAAAAATGTAAAAAAAATGGAAGCGCCCTCTTTTGGTTTTCCCTTTCAAACCCATTTTTCAAAAAGTTACAAAAGTTCAAACAGTGCTTTCTACATCAAATGAGACCGATTTAGTGTGTTACATTAAAATTTCCCTTTTCAAATACAACCTTGTGGTGGAATATTTGTCTTAATTATTAATAATAACAAATTTATTATTCTTTAAAAAACTATAATTATGTTTATTTTAAATTATTAAAAATGAATTTTTTGAAAAAAATAATTTTTTAATAAAAACTTTTAAATAATTTTTATTAATAATTATTTTTAAATAATAAATTATTAAAAATTAATTGTTAATTAACAATTCAAATAATTTTAATTTTTGGAGGGTTGGGGTGGGTTGGGTTTAAAAATCATTAATTATAAATTTTTTAATTATCAAAGGGTTATTTGGTCATGGAATAGGTTAAAGGGTTGTCTCGAACAAAGAATAGCTTTCAAATTGTGGGAACACAAAATAAAAAATTTTTCCCAAATATTTGCTTTTTTTCATCTGTTTTCCTTAAGGGAGATACAAGTGAATTTATGACCCCCCGGGGTATTTCAGTTCCCTCAGTAACTACCTGTGTACATCCCCCCCCCTTCTGTTTGTTTTATGTGTTGCAGTGAGTGAAGTCACACACGGGGTTTGAGCGCCTCTGTGCTTGGACAAAAAAAAGCTTGATTTATCTAAAAATAAAAAGCACTGAAATTAGGGTTTTTGTTTGAGGGATCAAAAAACCCTTCGGGGAGCAGTTTCAGAAGCTTCTGAGCTAACTGATCAAATTTAGCAATAAAAACAGCTTTGGGAAATAAAACACGAGTGTATGCAAATTGTCAGTTGAACCGGAAGGGGACAGAGTGTTTCATTCAGCACCCTATCAAACTCTGTAGGGAGACAATCTTTAAAAATTATAGATAAATTGATTTAAAAAGAAAAAGCATTGAAAAACGGATTTGAAAAAACCACCCAAAAAAATGCATGAAAAAACCCGCCCAAAAAAGCCAAGCTGATGCTTTTTTGGATGCGTTTTTTGGATGCAGTTTTCTTCTGGTAAAAAACGGATCCAAAACGTCGTGTGAAGAGAACTACATGCCCTGTGAAAACTACAAGTACGAAAGCCTGTGAAGGACAAGAAGGATTCGGCAAGCTCCGGAACAAAGGTGATAAAGCTGAACGGAACAGAATGAAAGATCTATTGACTTGATAGAGTTCTAGAGAGCTCTTTTTAGTTTGTAGAGGAGGAATGATAAGAAATCCAAAGTAAAAAATCAGTGTGTGTGTGAAAAAAACATGTTGGAATTAGTTATTATTCTGAGCAGAATTTTACTAATTCGGTGATCTCATTGAGGCCATGTGTAACAATAGATTTTATACGGTAGATCCAATATGTTTCTTTTTTATTTACAAAGGGCTACATATCTGGTATTGAAGAGGGTATTTGATCAGTAGGCGTGATCTTCATTTTTGTTGGATCTCCATTGTGTTTTTCAGCATAATGACGGCAGACCACATGAAGAAGGATTTTGTTTTCTATTAAGTCTGTGAAAATGTATGTGTCTGTGTAGTTTTTTGAGTGATGCGTCCTATGTACTGTAGGTGGCATAGACACTCAAGTAAATAAATAACATACTCACTCTGGCAGTTAAGTGTGTGCTTTATATCAAATTACTCTTTGAGTTTTGCGCTATATAGGACCTGTTCTCGGATATTGGCTTATTAGTAAGCCCTCACCCGGGGCTTCCATCGCTATGGTATATAAAGGGCCCAATTAAATATCACAACTAATTTGGGGAAAGCTTACCAGCTTCCCAAACGGGTCTTTTACACGGGGGTGTTTTCCCGGGGCTTCCTAACAACTCTGGGTGAGTCCTTGTCAAAACCCGCCCTGGGGGTTCCATGCACCAGCAACTCTTTGACTTAGGGCTGTCTCTTTTCTGACCTTATGATCAGAGGACACTCAGGTGCCTACTCGCCTGCTTTGTGGCACCTCCACTCGCCTGCTTTGTGGCACCTCCAGAAAAGGCTCCTCTTGCTGCACAATATCGGCCACTTTCTGCTGTCGAGGCTGGTTGCCCCCTAGCAGACCCCCATCCATGTAACCTGAACTTGGGTTTCCCCCAAGTTGAACTCCTTATGGATACCAGCCTCCTGGCAGTGGGACTTCCCCTCATGCAGTAGTCCACTTTTAGACCACCGTGACTTCACTCAGGTTGGTTACTCTTGATAACCGCATTGTCAAAACTTTCTTGGAACATACAGACCCTTGACTCTGATTGGCCAAGGTCTTTTGTGTCACTTGCTTTACCACCAATGGTGCCTGGGCCAGCACACTTAACCCCAGATGCCCCCCAGAAAACTCTCCTTTAGCTTGGGGGATTTCCTTGGTACACAAAAAAAAAGTTTTGGGGGCGTCAGTGAGAAACGGCCACGGGTTATTTCCCCATTGCTTGGCTGGCAATTTCTCCTTGACAGCAATCTGCTCATTGGCTGCAAGGAAGGCCATCACATCCTCCCCGGTTTTTATTTTCACATAGCCCTTCTCACCGAGCTCTGGGCTCTCAGGGCATGCTCTGCAGTCTCGCTGACCCGGACAGCTTCTGTCCACCTAGCCACCTGTTGAGCCATCAGCTGGTTCATTTCAAGAAGGGCCTTTTGCTCCTGAAAGAGAGGTTGCAGCACAGCCAAACCGCATGTGAAAAGTTTTTTAAACTGAGTATTTTGAGCGAGTGAAAGAGTCTGCGAGTGTGTTTGCCTTTAAATGTGTTTCTTTTTAAATGTTGGAGACTTTAAAATTGAGAGACTTTAGTTTTGGGGAGTTTTGGGGGGCAGGTTTGTATGTTATTATTTTAAAAATTTTTTTTTTTTATCTTTTTGGTAACATCCCCATGAGTTCCATGTTTTGCAATGCTTCAAGTGCACAAACTGTGCAATGTTGCCCTCCTTGAGCAACGTTCGAGGGGGGATACTACTGTGCAAGATGTGTGACACTTTCACATTTAGGGAAGCCCGGATCCCGGGGTTAAAGGGGGAAAGGGGGACAGGAGATCCATTGCCCAATTGGAAGCAGTTTCCGTCACTGAGACTCACTGCAGGTTTTAATGTGGGGGAGGGTGGTGCATGGAGGTGCGGAACATGAGGAGAAAATGGGTAACAGTCAAAAAAAAGGGTATTGAGGAAGGTATCGGAAGGTAGTCCCCGATTTGGGACACCCCAAAAAATTTGCAAAAATTGGCAGATGAGGGGGATATCAGTCAGAAATAGCGTTGCGCAGCAAGACACTACCCCTGTCTGCTCCAGAAGAATGGGAAAAGGAGTGCAGGTCAGGTAGACAGGTGTAGTATTGGGGACTCCCTAATTAGGGGGCAGAAGGGCAATCTTCCACAAAGACCCGGGGTCGTCGCAGTTGTTGTTTACCGGGGGCCCCATTCGACATATGCGGTGGGTTGAAGATGTGGGTGGGGCTGGGGGAGAATCCAGTGTCTGGGCCACATTGGCCCAATGACCCAAAATTAAGGGGAGGTGGAGTGTCCTTAAAAAATGATTTTAGGGCCTTAGGCAAAACCAAGGCAAAGGGCCCCGAGTAATATTTTCAGAAAAATTCCCGTTCCCCCGAGCCACACCAAGAGGCAGGGGAGATTAGAGAGGTGAATAAGTGGCTCAAAAAAATTGGGAAAAAGGAATTTTTGGGTTTTGGAGAATGGGTGACTTTTGTCTTGGCTACAGCTCATGCTAGGGGTGGGGGTGCACCAAATGGGGAGGGTGGGGGCTGTATTTTGGGGGACAAAATGGCCAGGAATTGGAGGAATATTTAAACTAGAGGGCTGAGGGGGAGGGTAACTACAAAGATAGCATGCAAGATAGTGAAATAGGAGTGGGAAATTTGTAAAAAATCAGGGGGGGGAGTGGGGGGAGGGGTGAAAACAATAGTTAAAAATATCAGGGAGAAAAGGGAAAAAAACTGAAAAATCTCTAAAATTTCATGCTGACCCAATGCCAGGAGTTGACCCAAAAAAATAAAATTTCTAGAATTACTATAGCGAAGAAAAATATGACATAGGGGGGATAACGAGACATGCTGGAGGGAGTACGACTGGGCGGTTTTAAATTACGGATTTCAGTTTTTAGAAAGGATCGTAAAGACCGAAAGGGGGGGTGCTTTCTATGTAAAATCTGTCTGAAGCCAACCTGCGGAAGATATATACAGGTAATGAACAAGTGGGGAAACATTATGGGTAAAAATTTCTGGGGGTAACAATAACAAAATAATACTAATGGGGTTGCTATAGGCCCCCAAATATAAAAAAGAACCCCTAGAAGATGTACTCCTCTGGCAAATAGTGAGGCGGCTAATAAAAATGAGGTTATTATTTATGGGCGACTTTAACTACCCGACTCAAATTGGGGTCTGAAACCCGTAGCTCTCAAAAGGAACGGTTTTTTTTTCAATAACTAAAAGAAAATTTTTTCCAAATGGTGCAAGAAAACCCATAGAGGAAAGGTCCTTTTGATTTAAATTTACTATAGACCTAAGAGTAACAAAGGTTCGGTTGAGGGGACCCGGGAAATAGTGACCATAATATAAAAAATTTCCGTTTTCCTTCAAAAGGTTTTTTTTTCAAGGAGCCACACTGAATTTTAGGAAAGGGTAATTTATTTGCTTAGGGAGGCCCTAAACCCCTATTGACTGGGACAATGGTTTAAAAAAAAGGCAGAATATAATTTAAATGGGGAAATTTTTAAAAAAATCTTAGGCTACCCCTGTGAAGGTACATACCTTATGGTAATAAAATAATTAAAAACAGGAAAAACCCAAGTGGTCAACAGGGATGTAAAAGAGGCAAAAAAAAACAAAAAGAAAGTGTTTCACTATAAAAAAGGAGGGTAGTGAAGGGCGCTAAGAAGTATGGGAAAAAAATAAAATGTGTAAATAAAGATAAAGGAAGCAAAGTAAAGCGGAAAGACGTATCGCCAAAAGAAAATAAAACTAACCCCCAAAAAATTTTTTTTAATATATAAATAGTAAAAAGATTAAAACAGAAAATGTTGGGGCCCTTTTAAAATACGAGGGAAGACAGTAAGGGCGATGAAAAAAAAGCAAAATATTAAACATTTTTTTCTCCACTGTATTTTTCCCAGGGGATAAGCTTTCCCGTTGAACAGAGGGTGAGGTAAACTCAACTTAAAGTTTTGCTTACCCAAGAAGAAGGCAGCTCCGTCTTAAAAAGATTAAAATTTTGTCAAATCCCCGGGCCCCGAGGCATCACCCCGGTCCTAAGGGGTTAAGTGATTTATAGATAGGCCCCCATTCTAATATTTATGGGGTTCTAATAACGGGGGATTTTCCCAAAGGATTTTTGGGGCATAGCAAATTGGGGGTGAATATTCAAAAAGGGGTCAAAAAGTGATCCCGGAAAATATAGGCGGTAAGTTTGACCTCTGTTTTAGGTAAAATGTTTTAAGGGTTTTTTAGAGTCTATCCTGGGGATCTCACTGAAAATAAATGTTTTAACGCCGTTCCAGATGGGTTTATAAGGATCGGTCCCGTCAGACTAATCTATAGCTTCTATGGGAAGTCGGCTAGACTGGATCGGGGTGAGGCACGATGTATTATCTAGATTTTTCTAAAACATTTTTTATACGGTGCCCCTAAAAATTGGTAAGTAAAATGAGAATGCTTGGACTGGGGGAAAAGTGTGCAAGTGGGTAAACAATGGTCACTGAGAAAACAAAAGGGGATAATTAAAGGTGCATACTTGAGGATTTTTGTTACTAGTGGGGTACCCCAAAAGGGGCAGTATTGGGGCCCCATCCTCTCAACATTTTCTTAACACTTACAATGGGTTGCACAGTAATATCGATCTTTTTAGCGATACTAAGCTCTGTAAAGAATCGACACAAAGAGGATAATGTTTATTACAAAGGGATCTGGATAAGTTTGGGGGCCTGGGGCAGGGAAATGGCAGATAGGTTTTTTCAAGATAAAAAGCAAAGGGTTTTTCACATGGGGGGGGAAAAAACCATTACATGACTAATGTTAGATGGAAAAAAGGGTGGGTAAAAGTGAATGGAGAAGGACTTGGGAATCCTGGTGGACAGGTAAACTTAATTGTAGCAGCCATGTCAGACAGCAGCTGCCCAAGGGAAAAAGGTCATGGGGTGCATTAGAAGGGGATAGAGACACATGATGAAACATATTCCCCATTTTAAAAGTCATGGTTTTGGGCACACATGGAATATTGGTACGTTTTGGGCCCCAGGACAGGAAAGAATTTTAAGGGGTTTAAAAGGTACAAAGGCGGGCAACAAAAATAAAAAAAGGACTGGTGGGGGGACTACAGTACCCCGAAAGATTAGAAGATTGGGGTTATTTGTTTAGAGAAAAGGGTTTTTGGGGGGACATAAATAAATAGTTTAAATACACAAAGGTCAATATAGAGATCTCTCCCCAAGATTTATTTTACCCCCGGACTGTATCAGAAAAAAGGGGGCATTTCCTCTACGTCTTGAGGAACGAAATTTTTACAAAACTAGAAAGGGTTTCCTTACGTAAGGCGTGGACTGTGGAACTCTTGCCGAGGAACTTGTCATGGTGAATTCCTAAAAAGTTCAAAAAGGGTTTGGATGATTTTTGGGGGCATAATAATATAACAGTTATAGTGTCTAGGTTTCTGGGGAGGGGTCATTTATCCCGGGGGTTTTTCCGTTGCCAGTTTGGAGTCCGGAAGAAATTTTTCCCCAAAAATGAGGCAATTGGCTTCTACTTATTGGGGGTTTTTTCCTTCCCCTGGTCAACACCTTGCACAAAAAGGCTGAACTGGATGGGTCTCGTCTTTTTTTTGGACTTACAAACTATGAAACTATGAAGATGAGCACACATGGCCTCTGTGTGTGTTTGTTGTTGCTTTGCACTCGTTTGATGCAGTGCACACATGGCCTCTATATGTGCATGCCATTTTACATTCGCCTCAATGAAGTGCTTAACCAGCTCCTCCATGACCAAAAAATTTCTAGTAGTGGCAACACTTTACTAGGGTATGTCTCTCTCCTCAAAACAGATCCTTATTCACACAGTGCACAGTCTCAGTCTCTCAAACCACACAGTCTCTGTTACAGGTGTGTCTCTTTCTCATTAAAGACAAACCCTTTCTCCACAGAGCTGCCAGTCATTTTTCAGCAATGCTTCACAGTCAGATCTGTGGCCCTTTTCATCTCGCTACAACAATGTTTCTGCTGTGTTTCACATACACCAGTTTATGCACCACTTCTTATGCAAACTTTTCTGCACTAACTGTGCAACAAGTCTTGCGTCACTGCACCAATTCGGGCCGATTATGCCCGCATCCTCCACCATATGTGAGCATTCACTCATCTTTGCCCGTCAGCTTGAACCAGCCTCGGGTCACTTTCGCTCTGGGATCGCCGTCCTTTCATAAGACAGTCACTGGCATTTAGTATACAGGTCACTCTGACACAATACTTCTTCAAACTGACCTCAGCCATCTTTATTCTAACATAAACATTATTCTAACATTATTCATTATTATAACATTATTATAACATAAACTTTAGGTGGTCTACCCACTCACTTAACATTCAAAAAATCCCTCTGTATCAGTGGTCTGGGTCTACTACCCAGACCTATAAAACATGTACTCACACAGTACTGTACATTCCTTGGTACAAGCTTCCTTCAAGCCTTGGGGTGAATCAGAACCTTCCTCTCAGCCCTGCTTATTGCTCTACACACTTAGAAGCCAACTACACACCCCTGGTTTCTTGAAGGAACAGACTTAACAGTCTTGTAAGACCTGTCCTGGAACCCTGACTTGGATGAGCTCCTAACTGCCACCTGTGTCAGTAACTCATTGTCAAACTGCTGGCTTACCTTACTGACGGCCAGCAACTTGGTAAACCGTACTTTGAAGATCTCCTGCTGTACAACAGTGGCAATGCAATGCGATCTCTTTAGGTCACTCTGCCATATATACAGTGCCTTGCGAAAGTATTCGGCCCCCTTGAACTTTTCAACCTTTTGCCACATTTAAGGCTTCAAACATAAAGATTAGAAATGGGCGAATCAATTCTAACAAAGTGGAATTCGTTTAGAATTTCAGGAAAACTTCGGTTCTGCACGAAGTTGAAGTTTAGGGTGATTCGCAGGAACGAAGGGTCTTTTTTATAGGTAAAATGGCCGCGAGCACAGGGGCGTTCCCAAGGGGCAGAAAAACCCTGGGAGGAAAAAAAGGGAAAACCCTCAATGAAAAGTGCAGCCCATGAACCCAATCACAACCAGCGGTCTTCTGTAAATTTTCACACCCCTATAAAACTGCCACCATTTAAATTTCCTCAAAATTCCACTGTGGGGGTCCTTTTTCATAAGCATCTTTGCTGCTGCTCCCACAAAATTAAAAACTAAATTTTTTAAAAACCAAACCCCTTTTTATCAGCAAAGGGGGGGAAAAAGACCATCACAAAGTGTGTTTTTAAATTTGCCCATTTGTTACCCCAACAGGGGTTTATTATTATTTTGCTGTTTGAAACTATTTTGGGCACTCGTTATAAAAGGAAAAAAGGGTCGTTTTTTAAAAGCGACGGGGGTAAAAGACCTTTCAAAAAGTGGTGTCTTTTTGCCCCTTTGTTTACTCAACCAAGCGTTATTACCCTTTTCTGTTTGTTGTTCAATTTTTGGACTCGTTTTTAAAAACAAAGCCCTTTTTTTCAGGGGACGGGGGTTAAAAGACCTTTAAAGTGGGGGTGTCTTTTCCCACACTTTTATTTAATCAGGGGTGTATTATTTTTGTTTTATTTGGGGGGGTTATTCTCCCTAAACCCCAAAGGTTGGGTTTTAATTCAAAAACCCACCCGGGAAACCAACTACATCTGGTTGTTTTTGTAGGGTTTTTTTAATACCCACCTTAAAAAAACCCCCTTGATTGGGGGTTAAATTTTGGGCACTAAAATCAGGTTGTTTTTTTTTATTTTTTCCCATGTACCCAAATTTCATCTAAATTTTTTCTGTAGGGTATTTCATAAAAAAGGCTTAATTTAAATTCTTGATTGTGCGGGAAATTTGGACTAAAAATCCCGGGTTTTCCCTATATTTTTTTTTTTCCTATATACGATTTTAAAAATACATTGGTTTTTTCGTAGTTATTTTCCATACAAAAAATTTAATTTAACCCCTTAAATTTGTGGGTTTAACTTGAATAAAATCCCAGGGTGCCCGGGTATTTTTTTGGCCCCCATAAACCCCAAATTTTACATTCGGTGTTTTCTGTCCCATTTTTTTCCCTATTTAATTTTTTGAAAAAAATTAGGGGAGAAAACAGAGGGGTTTGGCAGGCCCTTCACATGCAAAGGGGTGGCCCGGGCACAAACTTTTCCCGGAGCAGGCCCCAGGTCGGCAGCCGGGAGCAAGGGGGGTCGAAAGAGGGGCCCACTCGGGTGAGGGCCACAATTGCCGTTTGTACCCTAGCGGCCGGTGTTGACCAGCAATCCAAGGGTTTTCTTTAAATTGGTTTAAAAATTTGGGCCCAACCCAATTTTCCTTTCGTAGCCCTCTTAAGAAAATCACAAAGGGGTTTGGGGGGCGGGGGGGGACGGGAACGGGGCAGGGGGGGGGGGCCCACCCCTTTAAGGGGACAATTTTTAACAGTCGCCTGTTTGGGCAGAAAAATGGGGAAGGGGCAGAAAATTCCGCTCCCTTTTTTGCGGTAGGCGGGAAAAGTAGTGAGTGGAGAGGGGGCCCAAAAGGGAGGTTGTTTTAGCATTTCAGTCAGGGCTCTTTTTTATTTAAAACCGTTAGGAAAATAGCAGTAACGGGCAAACCCCAAATGGGAGGGCGTTTTGTACCCAAATCGTACGGGAACCCGGGTGAAAAGAAAGGGGGCTTCTTTAATCTTTCTTCGGGAGAAGGGGGGGAAGAGGTTGGCAGCTTGCGCTTTCAAGCAGCGGGGGCAGCCCGAAATTCGGTAGTGTGGCCAGAGTCAGCAGGGTGGCAGCAAAAAGGCGAGGTGGGGGAGCCAAACGACCAGGGGGTAAAAAAAACCTGTTTCCCGCGGGCCAAGAAATTTCAGCCCCGGGGTTTTCACGAGGCACGGCGGAAGTAGTCACCCCAGTGGGGAAAGTGTTGGGGGTTTTAAAAAATCACCTACTCGGTGGCGTGGCAGTTTTTTGCTAAACACCAGAGGGAGCCCGAACATATTTATTTGTAAAATCTGGGGCCCAAAAAGGAAGCGGGGCCAGGGAGCTAACTTTGGGAAACCACGGACCTCCCTAAACCCAAAATGCAGAATCACCACCAGGGGCCTGGGAAAAACGGGGTCTCAGATGGGGGCCCATCCTCCCGCTCCCAGCAAAAGCAGCAGCCCCCAAAGTGGCAGCATGCCATTTCAGCCAGTAAAGGGCTCCCCCACCCCCGGCCGGGAAGGGGACCCTTTTTTGTCTTTGCCTCACCCTCCCGGCCCAGATGCTCCTTTTCCCGATACTCATGGGGCCAGAAAGTCTTTTTCAACGAGGCGATTCCCCAAAGACACCCCTTGGTAAATTGTTTCCTCCCCCCAGCCACCCCAAACAATTTGGACGGGAAAAGCCCTTTTCCCCCACGTTGTCAAACTGCTGTTTCCCTGCCCCCAAAGGGTTCCGCCTCCCCCTCCTCCCCCCCCCCAACCCCCAAAATTGCCCCCCAAAAAGTATTTGCCCATCATACCACTTGTGCAGGGCACGGGGTGTCTTGTTACTACACCGGTTTCCTGGGCAAAAAGGAATTCCCCACAGGGACAAAACCCCTCTGCTCATGAAACAAGTTTTCGATGGGGGGCTTTCTCCTGGGGGACAACGGGAAAATCGGAACCTTTGGGCAACAAGGGAAAGGGAAAAATTTGGTGTCCTTTGTTGCACCGAGGGGGGGATGACCCAAACCCTTGCATGCGCACGTGTTCAATCGGGTTGTCAAAAGGTTCCTGAATTTTTAAAAACCCCTCGGGAAAGGACATTCTAAAAATGGCCAAAAAACTGTGAAAGCACTTCACCCAAATTTACAAAGCCAAGCCCCTTCTCCTTGAGTTGAAAGCGGCAGGGGGGCCCTCCCCCAAAACATAGGCTGTTTGTGCGATGCCCCCAAACCCTTTTTGGAAAATTTTCCAGCCTCCATATTTTTTAGAACGAATGTTTTAACAAAGAAAAGCCCTTTAACAAATTTTTTGATGACCCAAAGGGAAAGGGTACTCCCCTGTGAAATTTCTGATGTCACCAGGGAGCCCCTGGGGGGAACCTCCGTTTGTTTCGGGCCCCTTTAAAGGAAAGGCAACTTTTTTGCATTTCCCACAACTACGGGATGAATAACAAAATTCCCATTTACTTAAATTACTGGACAGATGCTGAAAAAACCCTTCGATCGGGGAACTGGAGACGGGGGGAACTGAAACCCCACGGCCCGTGAGCATTGGGGGGGAACGGGCGGGGGGAGGAGGAGGACATTGAAGCCACGGGGCAGGCCCTGTCAAAATGAATGGTTTTTAAACACAGGTAAACGGGAGAGGAGGGGGAGCGGGAAAGCATCCGGGGGGGGTAGGGGGAGTGGGGAAAGGGATAAAGGCAATAAACCCAGAAAACCCCCTTGGCAGTATAAATGGAAAAGGAGCCGTGGGAGCCCTCAAGTCACTTGGCAGATGGCCCGCAAAAATGCTGATTTAACTGGTTAGTGCCCAAGCCCAAATAGGCCCCCATCCGGCAAGGGATAACTTTTGGCCCCCCCCTTTCTTGGCCCCTTTGGGCTCCCGGTTTCCAAAAAAGGGTCCCTTTTTTTCCCCCTTTCCGGGGGGGAGGAAAAAAACACGTACTTTAAGAAATGCAAATGTGGGGGAAAGTTGGCGCGCCTTTTGTGTGCCATGGGCCTTTCCCTCTGGCAGTGGGAACCGGGGGGTTCCTAAACGTTTCACAAATTACTGCCCCCGGCTGCTGTGGGGAGGTGGGGGTAAGCAGTTGCAGCTCCATCGCAGAAAGCCCCCAAGCTGGAGTTTTGATGAGCGGGCCTCCTTAAACCGCCTAGTGAGGAGAGAAATCCCCAAACGGGCAGAAGAAAGGACCGGGGAGAAAAGCCCCTAAAACCACCCGGGTGGTGGCCTATTTGGACAACCTCTGCCACCCCAGGTAAAAAACCGTTTGGAAAAATGGGCAGCCAAATTTGATGTGGGCCCGAAAACTTGCCTTTTTTTTCCCACTGGAGAAGCGGGCCGGGCCCCGGGGGTGAGAAAATTTGGGGATCAAGAGGGGGGAAAATGGCGGGGGGGCCATCTTTTACCCCAAGGAAAACCCCCCTTTCCCACCCAAAAATGTGGGAAGGGGACGCCTTTGTCAAATTAAAATCAGGCGTGGATCGGCCGGGGATTTCCACACACCAATGACTTATACATCAGTTTTGATTACCATGACCCCCCCCCAAAACTTTGAAAAATGATCTGGTTTCTTCTGGCTACCTACTAAGCTACTATTCGTTTGCTCCCCACCCCACCTGTTGCCCAAATCTGCTCCCCAACTGCTCCATTTTGCCCCCAAACCACTTTACCAGGGACTGGTATTGCCACCCGCCTCCACACTCTGTCATTGTGCCACTCTGTGGCCTACTTATGTTGCTGCCACCTTCTCAACCTGTCATTGTGCCACTCTCACAATCAGGATCAGGATTGTCTGGTGATTAGGTAGCCAAAAGTAGGAGTGGATACAGAACACAGAAGACATGCAAATATCCCGTTTACTGGTCATCTCTGTTTTGGATAAACTCCTGTTTGATTTTGGCTTTAGCAATGCCGATGGATTACTGACTGATTGAAAGCGGACACTGACGGATGAAAGGACGGGCAACATGATCAGTGATGTCAACGCAAAATTACTGCCGACACCCTCTCCACTCTTTCGGGGGGGCTCTACATGTATCAGCGTTTAACAGATCAGGTTCGGTCATAATCTGTGGAATAATCTGATGTAAAAAAGGAGTGCGCTCTTTGACACTATTGTAAGACCTTGGCCCTCAGCTCGGTTCTTTCCAGCTGGCGCTTACATTACCTTGTCAGGCTGCGTTCCCACTTCAGTTATTTGGTCAGTTTTGCCCCTGTAACTGCCCAGAGAAGTGAAGTGTGAAGCGATTCTAAGAGCGGTGCTTGTCATCTGCATGTCATATTAAAACACAGCATTGTATGAAGACCAAACTATGCTCCCTATGCATATTTGAGCATATTCGAGTCTTAAAGAATTTTGCCGAAAAATTCGGCGAACTCGGCGAATCGAATTTTTGAGAAATTCGCCCATCTCTAATAAAGATATAAAATTTAAATTTTTTTGTGAAGAATCAACAAGTGTGACACCATTGTGAAGTGGAACGAAATTTATTGGATATTTTAACTTTTGAAAAAAAAAAAACTAAAAAACTGAAAAGTGGGGCGTGCAATATTATTCGGCCCCTTTACTTTCAGTGCAGCAAACTCACTCCAGAAGTTCAGTGAGGATCTCTGAATGATCCAGTGTGGTTCTAAATGACTGCTGATGATAAATATAATCCACCTGTGTGTAATCAAATCTCTGTATAAATGCACCTGCTCTGTGATAGTCTCAGGGTTCTGCATTTAAAATAAATTTCTTGTTCATCCTGAAATTTCAAAACACACATACAAACTACTCAAAAAAAAGTTAGGGAAATTTGGCTTTTGAAATTTCAGGATGAACATTACATTTATTTTAAATGCACTAAAGGGGACCATCTTAACTTTACTGTGAAAAGGCACAAGGTGCCATTTTGGATGGCCGATATGTGTCATCGAGGTGTCTAGTCTCGGTGAAGTAAAACTGGTGTGTGTGTATGATATAAAATATAATATATATATATATATATAATATATGTCTATATATATATATAACTATATAACAATATATAATATATATAATAATATATATATATAAATATATATGTCTGTATTTTGTGTTTACTTACGTCGTCTTTTTCTTACAGTAAGTATTGTTCAAACATTTGATTTACAGTTTCTACATTTGTGTTCTTTTATGGGAGGAGTAAAGAAACAACACTCTCAGATTCAAAATGGCTTGGAACATGTAAATAGGATGAATGCAACGACTCATAAGGAAAAAGTAACATAAGTCCGTTAAAATTCTGTATTGTAAAAATAGAAAAAAGAGGGCATATACAGAAACCAATACACAACCAAAATATACATATCTCTCAAAAGGGAGTACACGCCTCAGATTTTTTAAATATATCTTTTCATGGAACAACACTAAAGCTATGACAGTTTGATGCAATGTTAAGTAGTCAGTGTACAGCTTGTACAACAGAATAAATTTGGTGTGCCCTCAAAATAACTCAACACACAGCCATCAATATCTAAACTGCTAGCAACAATAGCGAGTACACCCCTATGTGAAAATGGACAAATTGTGCCCAATTTACCATTTTCCCTCCACAGTGTCATGTGACTCGTTAGTGTTACAAGGTTTCAGGTGTGAATGGGGAGCAGGTGTTAAATTTGGAAATTCAACGGTTCCGCATCATGAAAAAGAACTAGCTGAGGATCTGAAAAAAATAATTGTTGCTCTTTATAAAGATGGCCTAGACTATAAGAAAATTACAAACACCTTGAAACTGAGCTGCAGCACTGTGGTCAAGACTATGCTTTAACAAGACAGGTTCCACTCAGAACAGACCTCGCCATGGTCAACCAAAGAAGTTGAGTGCACATGTCCAGAGATTGTCTTATCAAAATAAACATATGAGTGCTGCCAGCATTGCTGCAAAGATTAAAAGGGTGGGGGGTCATTCTGTCAGTGCTCAGACCATATGCCGCACACTGCATCAAATTGGTCTGCATGAATGTCATCCCAGAAAGAAGCCTCTTCTAAAGATGACGCACAAGAAATCCTGCAAATAGGTTGCTGAAGACAAGCAAACTAAGGACATGAATTACTAGAACCATGTATTGTGGTCTGATGAGACCAAGATAAACTTATTTGGTTCAGATGGTGTCAGGCGTGTATGGTGGCAACCAGGAGAGGAGTACAAAGACAAAAGTGTCTTGCATACAGTCAAACATGGTGGTGGGAGAGCCATGATTTGGGGCTGTGAGAAGCTAAAGTTCATTGAGGGAACCATGAATGCCAACATGTACTGTGACATACTGAAGCAGAGCGTGTGCGAAGCTTCCGGATGTGGTCTCCACCTCTCCTAGGTGGTGTACCCTTTCCAGGTTGGTAACTCGCAAGGTATTGGTACTACAATCATGCTTTTGAATTCAATGAGCTGAAACAGCCGATATTCGATGAAAATCATTGGACTTAACGTCCGAAATATGCCTACGTATTCTAACTTTAAGTTGGCATGAAGTGGAACCTACATACTGCTGTTTGCATTGCTGACATGAGATTAAATAAATTACAAAGGTGGAATTAAAATTTATATATGTTTTAATATTATATTTCTCACCTGTAATATATGAAGAAAACTGTGATGTAATTTCTATGTACGTACAGCATATGCAACGATTATTAGAACATCTGAAACAACCTGGATATTTTAAGGGATGTCAGATGGTAAAAGAGATGGTGACAAAATATTACCTAGAGTTAAGTTTTTAAGAGAAACACACTTTAGTCCATTTCTTAATATTTCATGGTAATCAGAATCACCAAAAAGGACTGGTAAGTATTTCTGTATAATTTGAGTTACCTGTCTATATTCCTGAGAGTAATTAGTTGAAAAAACAATTTGTGAAGTCGAGGAATTCTGTTTAGACTGTTTATACTGTAATAAACGGTCTTGTGTTATATGGGCAACTTTAGTTTCTGCCGTTTTTAACATCCACATTGGATATCCTCGTTGTTTAAGCCTACGATGTTAAGCATCTACACTATTTCGATATACAGAAATTTATGAATGATTCCTTTTGAGTCTTATTTGTTCGCCGACCGGGATTGCCTTTACTGTATGTAAAGGATGACAGGATCGCGCATGCAAGATTGAATTCCCTGTGGTATCCTTCCGAAAGTATTCACTATGAGCAATGCTGGATGCCATATCTCCAACAAGAAACAAATACAAAAACACAATTTTCTTTGGATGACTGGTATATGTAAATTTCAAAGATAGAAAATTTGAATTTAAATATTGAATAAAGAGTGGTATGGTCGCCTCATCTCCCTTCCAAATTAGAACACGGTCACCAATTAAACAACCCCACCACTCTAATTGTGAGAAAAACGGATTATTAGAATTGAAAATGTAAAGACTTTCCCACCACGCCATATAAATTATGGAAAAGGTCGGTGAGAATTTGGCTCCCATAGCCGTACCCGTGACCTGTAAAAATAATTATGTTTCAAAAGATGAAAAATAGCCCAAATCAAAAACTGTTTGAGGGTTTCTGAATAGTTGCTATACAGGTCAAGGAACCATATGATTGCCACCAAACCATAATCATGAGGATTACAAGTATAAAGTGATGCGACATCCGCGGAAATCCAGAGCCAAGCTAAATTTTAAAATGATAAAAGAACATGTTTTAAATCCTTAATGTAGCCTGGTATACTATCGATCAAGGGTTGGAGAAGATTATCAATCCATGCCCCCAAACGCTCATTGATCGAAGAGCTACCGGACACTATTGGTCTTAATGGAGGGGGGGAACACTTTTTTATGAATTTTGGGAAACGAGTGGAAAATAGGGATGATAGGATATTTGACTACAATAAATTGCGCTTGTTTACTGGTAAGAACACCATTTGCTAAACCCAAATCCACTAGTTTTTGAAGTTCCTTGTTAAATGAAACAGTCGGTTCACAGTCCAGTGGACAATACGTGTGCAGGTCCTGGAGCATTCACAGGTTCTGACACTCGTATAGGCCTCTGACTAAATTGACAACCCACCCCCCTTTGGCCGCATGTCGCACATCAATGTCTCGCATATTGGTAAGAGACTTTAGAGCAATTTGCAGTGAATTACTTAAATTTTTATTTTTATTTATTTTGCCACTATTCAAGATGCTGTTATGTAATTGACATAGCTCCAGCTCTACTAACTCCTGAAAACAATCTGCAGCCTGAGACCTTGATTGCACAGGGTAAAAGGAGAGGTTAGGAGGTAAAAAAAGATTTTATTGTATTTGTACACTCCTCCAAATTATCCTGTTTCAGCTCTTGTAACGTAAGTGCTACTTATTCTACAAAATTCAAACAAACATTTAATACCTTTTGTGAGTTGTCTATTGACACATTCAACATAGAAGCATTGTTGTTGTCCACAATCTCGGTATCTTCCGGTATTCTAAGAAAATGTTTTTTCATAGTTAATTTTCTAATAAATCTATTAACATCGAGAAGAGTGGAGGACAAATCAAAAGGGGAAAAAGAAAGTCCAAGAGACAATACTTGCAACTGTTAAGATGACAGGATTTTAGCAGACATATTGACTACCGTTAACAGTAGCTCCTCTGATGTTTCGATTTCACCTGTTGTTGCAGGAGGTGGCGACCATCTCCTATATCTCCTGCCTGCTCTTCGTTTTTTGATAGGTTTTATTTAAATCCACATATAAAAGAGCTATGAGGTAGAGAAATACAAGGAACTTACGCATTTCGAACCTAGACTTGGCTCTAAGCCATGCACGCATAACAATAAAAAATAAATCACAATATTCCATCTTTAACCGGCTTCCCCAGGAATAAGTAGATTAGTGTAGAGAGTCTCTAAAGATGTATTCATAAAATCAGGAAATTTAAAACATAAACCCGTACTTGAAATTTATGTGATGCCAAAAGAAGTGCCACATGTGCACACCAGGAAAGAGACACAACCAGCCACAGAGTCTCCCCAAAGTCAACAAGGAAACCAACCCACGTAGGAAGTGGTTTTGTTACACAACTGCAGCACAACATTAAAATTAGTATATGAACAGCAACACTTGGTATACATTATCAAATGTGTTCAATTTAATATTAAATACATGGGCTGAACTGCTCGCAAATTTTAAATATGTATACTTAAATATTTAAATAATATTTGTAATGCTTGTGATCACAACATTTCTAATGCAGCTAAACATTTTATTGATCATAAATTCTTTTTCCCTATATGGCATTGAAGAAGTAACTTTTACAGCTGGAAGTGGAAATAAAGCCTGTTTTATCTATTTATCCTGGAGTGATGGATCTTGGGATTTTGGATTAACATTGCAATATTATTAAAGGAAATGTGTCATCAAAAAATACCTTGTTTAAAACTCATTTTTCTAATTACCCCAATTTATAAGAATTTTTGGTTACGTTGTTTAATTTGCCATATCAAATTTCAATATTTCAATAAGAAAAACTTAAATCCTGCAGTTTCCCACTTGGCCACTAAGCCTAAAATAGTCTGGACACCTTCCAGTTCCTGTAGAGGGAGATTTTCGAAGTAGTCCTGATCAATTATCAGTAAAAGCAGGATTACACTGAAAAGTGTCACCAATGTGTATAGATAACACAGGATCCACCAGTTACAATAGCAGATAGTCACAGTTCACCCTCTTCCCCCCTCCCTGCACTGGGGCGTGTCTTGACTAGCAGCTGCAAAAAAATAGCTATTGATGCACAGTAAAGCTCATATCTATTATACTACGTGACTTACGTAATGCAAACCAATTACAAAAGTGCTTATTTTTACTGTTCCCATAATCTGAGATATGATCTTTGTAGCGAGAATACCTCTTAAATAACTAGCGCTGATACTCCTCTTCCCACAACATCAGGTTCATGTTCATCATTCAACTCAGCAGGGTTAAAAGTTGAATGGTTAACATGAGAATACAAAATGTTCACATTGAGAACACGAAACGCATTGTTACAATAAAACCTTTCTTGGGAAGAGCAGTATCAGCGCCAGTTATTAAGCATGTACGGTTTGGTTGTGAGATAAATCCCGAAGTTTCTATACCTTTGGTTTTTTTGCATTTGATTTCTTCACTGATCCACATGAAGTGTGGATTATAGCGTGCACACCAGCTGCAGACTCCCAACCATAACGTGGTCACCTCCAATTCCTGTTTGTGTGAGAGTTGTTGCCGGTCAATGCACAATAAAACAAGTAGATGTGTTTGTTTTATGAATACACTCCCTTGTCTTAAGTAGATAATACGCGACTAGGAAGGCGCTCCTGTCTTTCTCGTCTTATCTATTGATTTTGTCAATACACTTTTACAACCAGGGACAATTGTGCACTGCCAATATACAAGCACCTACAACACCATCTATAGAGACCACAGAACTGTGAGACAGTTCAAGTTAAAGGGAATCTGTCATCAAATTTTTTTATTTGATAGTAAATAATGTGTGTTCTTTTTGTGTAAATTTTTAGTACATTTTTTTTCTTTCATTCAATTTGGGGTAAATAATTAAAAAATGCATAATCATTTTCAATATTTCCCACTCTTAGCCACCAGAGGTAGCACATCCACTAAAAAAAAAAGTTTACACATCACGTACAAACAGGTTGCAATAGGACATGCTGTAAATGTGGGTTGGTCTGCTGGTGACCTCAAACGCCTCCCCCTTCCCTGTGTGCAAAAGGAGGAGGAGGTGGATTGTAGACTGTAGCCCACTGAATTGACATTTTGTTGGTGACTGAGGACACCATACAGAGCTACTGTGCATACATAGCTGAAAAAGGAATAACCATAGTGAAAGCTAGAAGGTATCCACAGGTATAGGGCCGATCGTGCCACTAGACCCTAGAAACTAATATATACGTTTCGTTCAGATGTGAACATTAAGGCCTCTGTCGTACTCTGCAGTTGGACAAACAAAAACTACCTGAAAAACCAAATACTAAAAACCTTCATAAAACTGAGGTTTTTGTCCCCTGCCTGTCAAAAGCTGCTGAAAAAACTGCCCTTTTTTTGCCGCGATTTTCATTTTTGGCACGTTTTTTGCTTGTCTTCAAGTCTGGTTTTTAATGTCTCCATAAATCAAGCCATTTGATGTAACTCCACCATACAAAAGGGGATGTAAAGCACATTATTGCATCTATATGCATACTTTTTTTACGGATTTTTGCATCAAAATCCGTAAAAAAAAGTATTTTTAGCGTCAGAAGTGAGATAAATTAATTAGCGCCAAAATCCATAAACAAAAGGATTCTAGCGCCAGAATCCATAAAAAAATGTATTTATAGTATCAGAAGCAATGTGACTTTATTAGTGCCAAAAATCCGTAAAGAATCAGATTGTAGTGCAAAAATTCGTAAAGAAATGGATTGTAGCGCAAAAATCCGTTAAAAGGAAAAACGTATTTTTAGCGTCAGAAGCAAGGTGACTTTATTAGCACCAAAATCCGTAGAGAAACTGATTTTAGCAGCAAAATCTGTAGAGAAATGGATTTTAGCCGCAGAATCCGTAGAGAAACAGATTGTAGCACCAAAATCCATAAAAAACTTATTTTTAGTGTCAGAAGCGAGAGAATGGTACTAGCGCCAAAATCCCTAAAAAAAACGTATTTTTAGCGTCAGAAGCAAGAGAACGTTACCAGCACCAAAATTTGTAGAGAGACGGCTTTTAGCCCCAAAATCCGTAGAGACGGCTTTTAGCGCCAAAATCCAGAGAGAGTCGGGTTCCGTAAAGAAAAGGATTTTAGCAACAAAATCTGTAAAAAAAATGGATTTTTAGCGTCAGAAGCCAGAGAACATTACTAGCACCAAAATCCGTAAAAAGAAAAGGGTTTTAGCGGCAAAATCCGTAAAGAAAAGGATTTTTGCGGCAAAATCCGTGAAAAAAAGAATCTAGCGCCAAAATCTGTAAGAAAAACTGATTTTTAGCGTCAGAAGCGAGAGAAATTTATTAGCGCCAAAACCCGTAGAGAAACCGATTTTAGTGGCAAAACCCGTAGAGAAACGGATTTTAGCGCCAAAACCCATAGAGAAACAGATTGTAGCGCCAAAATCCGTAGAAAAAAACGTATTTTTAATGTCAGAAGCGAGAGAACGTTACTAGGGCTAAAATCTGTTAAAAAAAAATTTTAGTGCCAAAATCAGTAGAGAAACTGACTTTTGCGGCAAAGTCCGTAAAAAACTTATTTTTAGTGTCAGAAGCAAGATAACTTTATTAGCAAAAAAATTCTTGAATTGCACAAAAATCATTAGCGACGAAAGCATGATCACTTTATTACGAACGAGGACACATCTGACACTTGTCTGCAGAATTGATAAGGTATAACCACCCGACTCCGCTGCTTCTCTGGCAAGCCTTGCTGGAGCACAGAGTGGCTGAAGAAATGTTCAGTAGCTGCTCCTAAGCCCTGTGGGCTCCACAATCCACAATGCTTCTTACGGAGCCAATCCTTGATTGTCCTCACTGTGTGTTTCGGGTTGTTGTCCTGCTGGAAGACCCAGCCACGACCCATCTTTAATGCTCTTATTGAGGTAAGGAGGTAGTTAGTCAAAATTTTGCAATACAAGGCCCCATCAAACCTCCCTTCAATACAATTATATCCTTCCCCTTTCAGAAAACACCCTAAATTGATGTTTTCCCCCCCCAGGGGATTACCATTGGGATGGGTTCTTGGGTTGTACCATCCTTCTTCTTCCTTAAACACACCCGAGGGAGGGTTTTAATCCCAAAAAATTTCTATTTTGGTCTCTCGACCAATGATTTTCCCCTGATCCTTTGGAAAAAAAGGGGCTGAGGGGGAGGCCCTTACCTGCCCTGCAGGATTTTAAATTTGTATTTCTATTTTCTAAAAATTTTCCAACAGTTGTTCCCTTCTCCCAGCTGCTTGCCAATTGTCCTTTAGTCCACTCCCCAACCTTTTTTTCCACCGGGACCGGTTTGTCTGACATTTTTCCAGGGCCCCGGGGGGGGCGGGTTATTGGGGGGCGGGGTTTCGGGGGGGATTAGGGAGGGGGGGATGTTAGAATCACACAAAAAAAAAAAGAACAAAAAAGCTATAAGTGTCTTTTGGGGTAAAAAAGGGGTAACCATATTTTTAAGGGGAACTGAAGTCACTCTGTGGTACATTAACATTATTAAATACTTAAAAACTCTGTCATTAAAGAAAAACCCCCCCTGCAATATAAATAAAATACCCCCCTTAGGAAAATAAAACATAGCTCCCCCAGATGATACTAGCTCCCCATAGTAACATACTGCCCCAGTATAATATCAAAGTATTGCCCATGGGAATGATACATAGCTCCCCCAAGTTATATCATAGGCCCCGTAGTGAAGAGATAATAATAGCTGCCCCAGTGAAGTGATACATAGAAGTTTCCCCATATGATATGATACATAGAAGCTCCCCATTAGTAAAAGTTATACAAGTCTCCCCCAGTAGTGAAACGTACATAGCTCCCCCATATATAGGATACATAGCCCCCCCAGTATGATAGCATACATAGCTGCCCCTATGAAGCGATACATACTCCCCATAGTGAAAGCGAACATAGCCCCCCAATGAAACAAACATGCTGCCCCATAGGACGTGATACAAAAGCTGCCCCATAAAATGATACAACTCCCCATATAATATACATCTGCCCCAGTATATTGATGATAGCCCCCATATAATGAAAATCCTGCCCTAGTAAAATGATACATAGCTGCCCCATATAATAAATAGCCCCCCCAGAGTAAGATACATAGCCCCCTTATAATGAAAAAACGCCCCAAAGTAGAAAATACCAAAACTCCCCCATGGGTGATAATACTACTCCCCCCATAGTGATAGTGATACATAGATACTGCCCCAGAAATGTAGTGATACATAAAGCTGCCCCAGTAGAATGACAGATAGCTGCCCAGTATTTGATAAACATAGCTGCCCCAGTATGATAGTGATACATAATAGCTGCCCCAGTGGATATGATACATAGCTCCCCCCATAAAATGATACAAGGCCCCAGTAGAAAATATACAAAGCGCCCCCATAAAATTAAATAGAAACTGCCCCATTAAATGATAAATAGCTCCCCAAAAATGAAACATACGCCCCGTAAAATGATACATAGCTCCCCAGTTAAGATACATACTCCCCCATATAGTGAAAAATCCGCATTTAAAGATACAACTCCCCATTAAAAGAAAATAGCTCCCCAGTAGTAAGATCATAGTCCCCTATAAGATACATATCTCCCCAGAGTAATGAAAATTTCTGCCCATAGTAGTGTAAAAAGCTGCCCCATAGTAATAAAAATACTGCCCCAGTATATGAACATAGCTCCCCCATTGTAATATAGATGCTCCCCCATAGTAATGATAAAAAGCTGCCGCTTAATAAAACATACTGCCCCATTAAGTAAAAATTTCGCCCCCAAGTTTTGTACAAGCTGCCCCAGTAGAAAATGATAAATCCCCAGTGTTGTTCAACTGCCCCAGAAAAATTAAATACCCCTACTGCCCCCATAGAAATTTTAACAGCTGGCCCCCCCATAGTAATGATACTAGCGGGCCCTCATTTTGGTGATAGCTGCCCCATAAATTTTCCCCCGCTGCCCCGTGAAATGAACTACTCCTCAGTAGTATTTGATAGAACTCCCCATAGTGATAATAAAACTCCCATAGTTTTGGATACAAATAGCTGCCCCGTATATTGTACAAACTGCCCCTAGAAATGAACATACGCCCCAAATAGTAATGATACATGCTGCCCCATAGTAGTGATAAAAAGCTGCCGCAGTAAAATTTAATACTCCCCGGTTTAATGATAGATCGCTGCCCCGTAAATGATCATAGCTGCCCCAGTGAATATACATAGCGCCTCATATATGATAAAAAGCTCCCCTAGAAATGATAATAGCGCCACAATGATAAACAATTTCCCCAGTATGATAGTAACATAGATACTCCCCGAGTGATAGATACTACTCCCCAGTAGTAATGATACATACTCCCCATATAATGATAATCGTCCCCCCATAGTAATGTTTACTACCCCCAGTTAATATACTACTGCCCCATAGAATGAAAAAATACCCCCCATAGTAATGAAAGATACTTCCCATAGTAAATAATAGCTGCCCCATAGTATTAAGTAGTTTCCCCCAATTAATATCATGCTCCCCCAGTATAATGATAATGCTTCCCCTAGTAAGATAGATCTTCCCCAGTAGAAAATGAACTAGCCCCCATGGGCGCCGGAAAAAAAAAGTAATAAGTAGCACCATTTTCCGACCTGGGGCCCACTCCTCCTCCAAGCGCCACATCAACGCACCGAGGGGCGTGGGTTTCGCCCCAGCCCATCACCCCCTCCCCGCCATCGTGTAGTGCTCCTCAGTGACGCCGCAACAGTGATGGGAAAGCAGGGATGGTAATCACCGCCCCTCTTCTCTGTAATCACCCACCTGTGTGCAGCTTCTTTCCCTGCGGGGGCCGGAAAATTACAGCGGCCACCCAAAAGAAAATGCCGACCGCCCGGATAAAGTCACCGGTGGTGGGCTCAGTGTACCGGCGGGGGACCCGGGGGGCGCACGGCTGGGGCCGGCCCCGGGGCCCGGCGGGGGACCCCTTTTTAGCCCATCCCAGCTGTGTGGTTACAATTTGTGCCGGGTTTTTCTAACAGAATTTTTTTGTTGGTATGATCAAATACTTGTTTAAAAAAAAATGAAAATTTAATTTTTAAAAATCAAACAATTTTTTTTTCTTTTGTTTTTTAATTTCTGTAGTCACAGTTGAAGTGTCCGAATAAAAATCAGACTGCCCATTTTTGTAGGGGGAAAAATTTGCAAGTCGCCGGTGATAAAATACTTATTTTCCCCCACTGTGGGTATTAATCCCTCTATCTATAATAATATACAGCCCCCTTTAGGTTTTATACCCCCCCTGTAAGTTTTAAAACCCCAGTGGGTATTCCCCCCCGAATATATATGCCCTGTATTAGTATACAACCCTTTGTTGGTTTAGCTTAAAATACAATGAAACCAAACTTCTATTGAAAACAGATACCAACCAATAATATACCAATGTGAACTCACGTGATTAATTCTATAGAATTGCAAACAGATGGAGATGAAAAACAAACACCACAAAAAGTAACTAAATTACATAATCTCACAGCAAACATCCATATTTAAAACAAAATAACAAATCATTTTTATGGTTCATACCATTTGGGTGTCCAGTGACCATACTCAAAATGCTTCCCTGTTCAAAAGAATCCTCATTCTGTCCCCACCTCGCTGTCTTTTTTAACCCTTTCCACACCATAGACTCAAACTAAAAAAACCCCAATGAAATTTAACCAAAAAGATGAGGGGGTCAGCAAAGTCTGCCAAAACCTTTTTTTTTAGTGGGCAAGATCAATCAACATAATTAACCCTTTTAACATAAGTTAAATTTAGTTAAAAAGGGGGGGACCAATTTTCCCTCACCCCCCCCTTTTCCCCCCCACCCTTTCTCTTTCCCCCTTCCCCTTCTTCCCCCCTTCATGAAGCGGGCCCCCTCTAACCCACTAGAGGTTAGGGGGGCCTGTGACATCTCCCCACGGGGCCGATGGGCCCAAAGCCAAACACTTTTTTTGCAACCATAAGTTATGAGTTCTCGGTAGTTTTTACGATTCCCTCATGGTTTAATTTGAAATTTAATAGGTGAAATCCATGCATATTTTTGATTTCCTTATAGCGCCAAAACATTCTACGATTTTAATAAATTTTTTAAAACAAGTTATACACACGTCTATTTTGATGTCACCGATAGTTTTTTGTTGTCACTGTTGGTAAAATTAATACTACAAATTTTATAATTCGGGGAAATGCGGGCCCGGGGCTGGGGGTAAAAAAACGCCCCCGGGATGAAGCTGAAACCCGCCCACCTCAAAATTTTCCCCCCTACATGGAAAAAAAAAAATTTTGCACAATGAGCAAATTTCGCTTGCCCCCCCTAAATCCCCGTCATTCTCCTTTAAAATTTTTGTTTTGACACAACAATTTAAACCCGTATTCCTGGTCCCCTGGGGAATTTTCACTTTTGTAAAAAATGTACCCAAAATTTTTATTGCTTTACCATACACCAAAAATTTGACTTTTTCCGTACCGCAGAGATTACATTAAAAAAACCGTCCCCCAGAGTTTAGATTACACACTGTCCCCAAGAGTTACAACCCCCCCCATACTGTACTCAGAAAATTACTTTACAACCCGGGCCCCCAGGTTTTAGTTTACAACCCTTTCCCCCAAGGATTACATTACCCCTTTACCCAGGATTTACTTTTTCACCCCGTACCCCAGTGTTTTAGTTTCCCCGGGTTCCCCCCGGGGATTAAAATTCACCCCCATACCCAGAGATTCCCTTTTAAAAAAATGTTTTCCAGAAAATTTGTTTCCAAACCGTACCCCAGAGATTAGATTACACAATGTCCCCCCAGGATTATACATTGCAAAATGTACAACGAGATCTAGTACACCATACCCAGATATTTACTTTAAACCTTTTTCCCCAAAGGATAATACATTAGACAAAAGTACCCCCAAAAATTGTGTGTGTATTTTTTTCATTTAATGAAACCGGGCCACATTTAAAGATTGGGGTGAGTTCAATTGAGGGTTTTTGGGCAGGGGAAAAGTGTCGTTTTTTTTGCCCCCAAATTCAGCGTTGCAAACGCAAAAATTCCCGAAAAGAAAAAAACCCAGTTGCCTGAGGCAGATTTTAAACTCTACCCTTTTAGTGGGGTTAATGCATAAAACCCCCCCAAAAGGGAATTTTCTTGTTAGGCACTGACACACGTCCCGAAAATACTAGAAAAAATCAGTGTAATTAAAAACGACATATTTTTAAAATTTGTAAATTTCTTTTCCCTGTCGGTTTTTTCATCAGTTCTGGAAAGACCCAACCCTTGATTCTGCCCAAAAATCAGTTTTAAATCTTTTTCTGCTGTAAACGTCCCCCTAAGACATGTTCCATGGGGGAAAACCCGGGGGCCGTACTGTGCCCCTTCTGCTATATGCAGGTTTTTTGAAGTACGCACGGGCCCGGCCCTTCTAAAATTTGCTGCAGGGCCACCCCCATTAAATTTCCCTTTTTTCCCCCAGGGGGGTAAGTGCGGGGAAAAGAAGGGAAAATTATCCCACTTTTTTTCTGTAGGCGCAAAATTTCGGGTCAGGGAAAAACTCAAGTTAAATCGCTCTCAATGAGAGCTATGAATTACTTTAGTTTAGGGGCCGACTTCGGGATGTTTTGCAGCAAAATTTACCCCCTGAAGTACGCCCCGCATGGGACGCCTTTGGGGAAACTTTACCCTTATACCGACAGGGGCCCTATGTAAACCACAAAAAACATTATGTAGGGTATGTTTGAATGTATGAAATGTATATAATTTTATACATAAAGGGCCCCATTTTTTAGGTACCCCCATCTATTAAGGGGTTTGGCCCCCCCTTTTCCTTCAAAACCTGTCTTTCTTCGTGGCTTTGATTCCACAGGTGTTGCACCCGATGCCCCAAATTGGTACCGGGGGGCCCAAAAGGGAGTCCCAAGAAAATATTCCCCACCATGACACCCCCCAACCCCCACCCTAAAACTGTTGTTCAAGGCAGGAGGTTTCCATGTTTATGTTGTTGACGCCAAATTTTGACCCTACCCCCCCAAAATTGTCGCAGAAGAAATCGGGAATCTAGACCGGGGGGGGGCAACTTTTTTCCCAAATTTCTTCTATGTCCAATTTCGATAAATTTTGGGGAAAATTTGGGGAGCCTCGGGTTTCCCTGTTTTTAGTAAAAGGAGTGGCCCCCGGGTTGTGGTCTTCGCTGCTGTACCCCATCGGCCTCAAAGTTCGCCGTTACTGTTCGTTTAGATGCTCTTTTTGCCTCCCCTTGGTTGAAAGGGGTGGTTTTGGGATTTCACTTTTCCCTTTTCTACCCAGCCCCAACCAGTTTGCCCTTTCTCCTTTGCCCTCTGGAATCAAAAAGGGGAAATTTCCCGCCACAGGATGCCCGAAAAATGGTTGTTTTTTTTTTTTTGGACCATTTCTCTGTAAACCTAGAGTGGTTGTGCGGGGAAAAATAAAGGAGATCACCCATTTTCTGAAATACTCGGGGGACCGGGCCTTTGGGCCCAACAAAAAAACCATGCACGTTGGGGGGGGGAACAATCAAAATAAATTTCTTCCCCAAAACTGTTGCTCGGTTTGAACTGCAGGGATTGTTTTTGCCCAGGTTTCATCCCTAAAGGCACTGAGTTCCCGCCATGTGTTTGGGGTTTGAAAAAATTTTAAGTGTTGTGCAGTTGGACGGGTTTGTCCCTAAAAAAGTGGCCGGTGGGTTTTTTTTTTATTTTAAATATATATTACACACATGTGAGCTTTTTATGGCTTGGGATAAAAGCAAAAGGGGACCTTTGGCTTTATAGCGAGGCAGTTTTAGGGTACAAAACGGGTCTTCCGCGCAAAAACAACCCACAAGAAAAGGATATAAAAAAAAAATTTTACGGCGTAGTTCCTTCACAAAAACTTTTATTTAAAGGGGATTTGGGTTTTGTAGAAAGAAACGGGACTTCCCCCCATTGTAAGCTTTTCCACCCCAAAATCCCCTAGCCCAGACCCTGCAGCCACACCTTGACAGCTGACGGGTTAAATTTTTAAAAAAGGCCCAGGAAAATTCCTGCGTGGGACATGGGGAGTAAGCACCCCCCCAACACTTTGTTTAAACCCCTCAATGAAAAATTTCATCCCAGAATGGCGGGAAAAGCCAAAACAAACCCCGATATTTTAAAGTGTTTAAAATGCCGATGATCGAACCTATTTTAATTTGACTTTTTTTTACCCCAAGGTGTTTTACCGGGTTTGAAAAAATTTGGTTTCCTAAAAGGGGGAAAGTTTTATCCCAAAGGGAACCTGGGGGGGATAAAAACACCATTGCAGTTTTTTCCCCGGCTGTTGACTTAAAATTTACAAAAAACTTTATAACTTTCCCCTAATCAATGCACCCCACAAGGGTTGAAAACTTGCCCCCTTCCCCCCTGTCTCTGTAACCCGGGTTTCAATGGGTTAGCTTTTCCCCCCACTACAGACAAGGGAGGAGGGGGCCACTAAATTTTTTTGGAGCTTTCTTCTTTCTTATGAGGGTGGCATAGGGGGAAGGGGTGGTATATGGGGGGAAAGATACCTACACAGCCTAGAATACAGAGTGTGCTGGATTTGTGAGAAAGTTTTTGTTTGGGTTAATCACCCCTGTGCCCCCTGCTTTCAGATCAGCGTGCTCTACTCTGCACTGAACTTGAACTGTTTCCTAATTGTCTCCCCAAAGATCCCACAAAAAATATGGGAAAGAAAAGGGGGCAAACTTTTCCCTTCATGTGCTTTGCCCTCCCCACAAAAACGCCCTGCAGGGGAGCATTTATGCACCCTTTAAAAGGTATGGTTTGCAGTCCTTTGTTCGGAGTTTTTAAAAGGGAAATTTTTGTATTCTAAATGATTTTTTTTTTTTGGGAATTTTTTTTATTGAAGTGGTAAAAATTTTGGGAGGGAGCGTTTTTTGGTTTTTGGGGAAAGAAAGTTTTTGGTGGGTGCCAGGGTTCTTTTGCAAACCCCCCAAAGCCCCGAACAAAAAGTCACCCTTTTTTGGTTCAAACCCCCCTTGGGGATTTTCTAGGGGTGTTTGTGTAATTGGGCAAAAGGTGTTTAAAAATTTTTTTTTAGTTGGGGCATAAAAATTAAAAATAAAAAATTGCGTTCACCTTGTTTTTTGGTTTTAATTTTTTTAAAATTTGTTAAATTTGCAGTTTTAAGGGGACAGGAAAAATTTCCTATGATTTCTTTCCCTAATTGCAATAAATATAAAGTTTATATAGTTTTTTTATTTTTTTCTACTTTTACAAATAGAAATGGGTTTGTAAAAAATTGCGTTTTTATGTTGTCTTTTTTTTTTGGGGGGGGGGTTTTCGGGGGCCCCAGCCTTTTACTTGTTTTTTTGTATAAAGAGCTAATTAAGATTTTTTTTTGCGGGGATGATTTGGGACATTTTCTTTGGTCCCTTTTTGGGGGTTTTTAAAAGGGCACTTTGATCCCCTTTTTTAAAGGGTTTTTTTGGAGGCAAAAGGGGAAAAAAATAAATTTTGTGTGTTTTTTTTTTTTACAGGGGAAAAACGTTTTTGGGAAAAAATCACTTGCTATCTTTTTTTAACCCAATGATGGTAGACTAAAGTAATCCCCATTTTGTTTATTTTTTTTCACGTTTTTAAGTTTTTTAACCAATAAAAACACTTTTTTTTGGGGAAAGAAAACAGGTTTTGCATTGCCTTTGTTTTAAAACCATTAGTCTTTATTTTTTTTAAATTTTTCCCTGTTTTACAGAGTGTAAAAGGGGCTTGTTTTTTTTCGGGTTTGAGTTGAAGTTTTTTTGGGTTTTAATTTTTGGGGGGACACATGTTTTTTGATCCCCTTTAAAATCCTTTTTTTGGAAAGGCTTTTGTGAAATTAAAAAAGCCCTGGTCTTGTTTTTTTTTTTTTTTTTTTACAGCGCTCCCAGTGCAGTACACGAATTTTAAAAATTTTTCTCTGCAGGTTTGAAAACCTTTTGTGGCAATCCCCAAATTTTTTATTGTTTTTTAATGTGTAATATTTTTTTATTGTGTAAAAAAATTTTTTATGTATCGCTTTTTTGTGAAAAGCCATAAACTTTTTTTTTTTTTACAATAGGGGAAAGTTGTGTGGTTGTCTTTTTGGGGGAAAAAAAACTGCCCTTTTCTTTGGGTCCCAGTTTACGTTGTGTCCAAAAGTTTACTTCCGTGGACTAAATTGTTTTTTTTTTTTACCCTTTTTTTTCAAAAAATTGAATGAAAACCCCAAAAAATTTTTTTTTTCCACTAGGGGGTTAGGGGGGGGGGTAAAAGCCTTTTTATTGTCAAACTTTGTGTTTTTCTTTTTAAATCATAAATGAAAACCCAAAAAAAACCAAAGCCCCTGATCAAAGGGTTTACATCCCCCAGTTTTTTAAATGCGTGTTTTGGGCCCCTCTAACTCTTTTAGGGTTTGGGTTGTGGTTTTTGTGGGGGTTGTAGATAAGTATTTTTTTCTCAGATGGAAAGCTGAAAAATTTTGGAAAAAAAAGCCCCCAGTTTTTTAAAATTCCCGGGGCTGTCTTGCATGAACTTTTTTTGCGCTTGAGTCTCCCCGGGAAGGGTTTAAAATTGATATTGAGGAAAGGAGATGATAGGGCCCAAACCTCCAAAAACCTTTAAATTTTTGTTTGCTGTAGCCAATGCCAGGTGTTGGCCTTGGTTTTGGATCGTTGTCATTTTGGGAACGTCCAAGTATGTCCCATGCGCGTTTTGGGCTGATGAGTGCAAATTTGGCCCCAATTTTGTGATAAAGTTTTGGGATTATGTTTCTTTCAACTTTGACCCCTTTTTCCCGTTCTTTTGTAAGGGGGACACATCCCCAAAAAAATCAAACGCTCCACTTCCGTGCCCTTTTCAGTAGGAAAGGTGGTTTCCCTTTTATCATTGGGTTTTTTTTTGACAACCTCTTCCAAAAAGTAATGTTTTTTGGTTGTGACCGAAAAGTTCGATTTTGGTTTCTTTACTTAACCCTTTTTCCAGAATTTTTAGTCTTGGGGCTGTTTGCCTATTTTTTAGGCGAGAAAACTTTTGTTTAAAGGCCCTTTTTTTGGGTGCTACATGCAGCCCATTTTTTTCAAGTGCCTCCTTAAGGTGCCATTTTTTTTCCCGGAGGGCGATATTACAGCCCATTTATTTGGGTTTTCTTTCCATCCTGAACATTTTTCCTGGAGTTTGGCCGAAATTTTTTTTTGGTTACTTGATCGTGGGGTTTGGGGTTTTTAACCCGAGCCCCCGATTTTCCATTTGGTTTAAACAAAGGTTGAGGCACTGTGACTGACTTTTCAATTCCTTTGGGTATCTTTTTTTATCCATTTTCCCGTTTTATTCAGTAAAATACCTTTTCCCAGAGATCCCTTGCAATTTTTTTGATTTCCCCCTGACTCACAATCCAGAAAAAATCAATGGCTGGATGAAAGTTTCAAGGTTGTTGGATCCAGAAAAAACTATTTTTATGGGACACCATGATTACAAGCAAAAAGGTTCCCAGGGGGAGGATTTTATCTGCAGCCCTTTTAAACCCCCTTTGTGTCAATTCTGTGATGGGATAGGGAAAAAACCAAGTATGTAAAATTTTTATCGGGGCCTTTGGATGTTTGTGGGGGTTTATTTGATGTAAAAAAAGAAAACACATTTGTTTGATAATAAAAGGTTTCACCCAAAAACCCCCAAATATGTTCACCAAAGAGTGGAAAAAAAAATTTAAACATAAATTTTTTTCTGAAAAAAATGCCAAATAAACAAAAATTCTGTTGGGGTATGTAAAAAATTTTGAGAAAAAAATGTATATGAAATTTTTGAAACTCTATTTCATTTTGGTGTAGCAGGATAAGCAAAAAATTGCAATTCTGCCATTGGTTTTTTAAATAATTTTTTTTTTACGGCTTTCACCATACTGGTAACGTAACAGATTTATAGGATAGGTTGTTATGCACATGGCGATGTGTGTACTTTTTATTTTATTTTTTGGGGAGATTGGTATTTGTAATGGGTTAAGGGCGGTGTGTGTTTTACCATTTTTTTAAAAAAAAATTTACACTTTTTATTTATTTTTTCACTTGTCCTATTATGGGACTATTCTCAGCGATCATTAGATCCCTGGTATTTCCCCAAAGGTTTTTTACATTGGGAACCTCTCTTTTGCTGCAATTTTATTTTTTTTCAAACATCGTTTTTAGGCTTTTGCCCCCCCAGGCAGAGCTTTTTTAAAGGGAAATTCACCAAAAAAAAACCCGGGGGGTCTTTTTTCTGACCCCGGGTTTTACCATGGCAACCACCAAAAACCCCACAAATTTTATTGCGGGGGGTCAAAAGGTGGAAGAGGGAGCTTTTCCCTCTGTCATTTTTTCCTTTGCAGCTTTTCTTTCACGCAGTTAAGGGGGTTTTTAAATGGGCCCGGAACGAGTTATCTCCACTCCTATGGCAAGTGCAGGATCCGTTGTCAATCACCACCGGCTCCTGCAGGTTCCCGGGGGGATACAGTCCTGGCCTGCATGATTCCCAAAGGCCCTTCCTGGTTTTCATGGTGCTTTTTTAAAGGGGTTTTTCCCCTGGGTTTTACAGGGAAAGTCATTTGGGGGTTAAGGGGTTAAGGTTACATTTGTCACATTCTATTGTATAAACAACATAATAACTTTCACAGTTAAAGGGGTTATCTAAGGTTTAATTGATTTAAAAGTACCTTTTAAGCAGCATTTATATTTAAAGCAAATCTTTTCCCCTACCTTATTGTTTTTTCTTTTTTTCCCTTTTTCCTCTTTTTTTAAAATGAGGGGGAAAAAATTCCAGTTTTTTTAGTCTCAATTTGTTCTTTCCGGAGCTATTTCCTACAAGTCCAGAATTTCCCCTGCAGTTAACTCTGGACTTCTCTGCACTCGACCCCCAATTCCCCCTAGACTGCTCATTATTTATTCCTCCGACATGTAAACATTTCCCCCGCATTTGCTCCAGTTCACTTTCTGGTTTCCCGGGAAACCCGGGTGTGGGAGTACAGCAAAAGTTTGTAACATGGTTAAAAAACATTCTTTCCTCAAAAATATGTAATTTAATTTTACAAAAATTTTTAGAATTTTTTTTTATATATTTTATGTATCTGTGTATTTTCCCCCCAGCAGGTACACAGCTATCCCATCATTTGTAAATGATTGGGTATCTTTGCTCCCGGAAGGTGGGTGACATCACAGCCCCCCCAGCAAGCAGTTTTTTTTTCCCTGGGAAAACTGTGTGGGCCGTGTTGGGGATTTTGTCTTTCCCAACCCCCAGTCCTAATGCTTTATCCTTTCGCCACTATATCAAAGAGAGTATTCAGACATTTTTTTGGGTGCTGCTGGATTAAAATTTAAGAGGTTCCCAAAGCCAAAATTTTAGCCAATCAAACAATTTTAAGTCTTTTGTTTTCGGGCCCCCAGCTCTTTTTATGAAAGATTTTTATTCCTGTCAGAAATAAGTTTACACAATGAAAATGTGGTCCCCTGTATGCAGCCAGCTCTTCTTGCTCCCGGTCACACTCAATCATTTCTAAGTGAGCTAGTTCAAAACAAAACCAAAGAGTGATGAAAAATTCATTTGATCAGAAGCAAAGCCATGTGATCAAAGGAATAAAAAGGGGTTTCGGAAAAATATAAAGAAGGGCGTAAGGGCTCTTGCTGGGGTTTTTTAGACAAAAAAAGGGGAAAAAAATTTTTTTAAATGGAGTTCAATTACAAATTTCAATAAAATTAAGTTGTAAGGTCTATAACAAATAAAATAGTCCCGAAAAAACCCTTTAATGTAACTTTTAATAGTATAGGACTTTGCAGAATGTAGGGGAACGATTTCATTGGTTACCCCTTTATTTTATTTCACAGGGAAAAAAAAGTTCCCGTCCACATTTGGACCCTTTTTTTTTTTGCAACCAAATTTTGCACAATTTTTTTTTCTTTTTGTTCCAATAGGTATACTGGGTTTACAAAAAAAGGTTGTAGGGTGTTTCCCCCACCTTTATTTAAAAAAGCCACTTTTGGAAAATCCCCTTTTGCAAAAAATTTGGCTTGTTTTTTCATGATGATCCCCCCGTCGTTAAAAATTTTCAAACAAAGTGACCTTTTTTGTGAACTTTGAAATTTGAATCGGAATCATGTGGCAATTTTTTTGTAAAATTGCTTCCTAATTTTTTTAAATTCAATTTTTTCATTTTCAAAGCTTTATCCATAACTCCCACCTTTCCACCCTAAGATAGATTGCATGTATTGGTTTTGAAGATTGTTTTAAAAGAATCATCCAATCTTTTAAGCTCACCTTCCATCACATTTTAGAAATCATCCATCACATCAACTCTGGCCTGCTTGGGGGTAAAAACAAGGATTATTGCTCATAAAAGGGACCTGGTGTATTGATCTATCCTGGTAAACTTGCTATTTTTTAAATTTTTCTCTGAAAAAATTGAAATTTAAAGAATTGGGTTTTTTAAAACAAAAAAACTGAAAGCTCATTAATACCAATATCAGACATAATGTCATGGGGCCCGAAAAATTTTTTAATTTAAGTACTCTTCCCGGGCTGTATTTTTTAGTGGTGCTGCCTAGGGCACCAAGGTCCAATATGCCATGTTTCTACGGTTAAGCTTCATTTGGTCTTTAAAGCTAGGTTGACGCGCTTTTTTTAAAGCACATTTTGGTGCACAATACAGATGTTTTACACCAAATTTTTTCTTTGATGATTTAAAAGCAGTAAAAAAAAAAATTACAAATTACTTTATTAAAAGATGAAGCAACTTACAGAACGTTGCCACATAGTCCCCTTCTACAGTTCAAAATCACACTGAAGGATAATATGCAGGAAGGTGTACAACAGGGGATCCTTTGTGAAAAAACAAATTTGTGTGTGGCAATGTTCCAAAAGTGGCAATTTTTCATGGTTTACCTAAAATCCACAAATCCACCAACTTTCCACCTTTGCGACCCATCATATCTGGAATAGGCTCACTTAATGAAAGATTGTATGAGTGGGGGTTTGGGAAAAATTTTTTGCGCCACTTGTCCCTTGACTTCCTGGTTATATACAGGATAGCCAAAACGTTATCAATTTTTTTCCAAATTTTTTCCCTTGGAAAATAATTTTTTTTGGCTAACATGATGTCTCATCCTTATAATATTTATTTGATAAGTGCTTTTGGAGGAAGGAAAATTTTTTTTTTAAAAGGGGAAACATTTTGGACATTGTCCCCTGGAGGGCCCGCTTTCCAAACGGTCTGAACCATAAAAATGATTTGCTATATTTTATTAAAAAATTTTTTGGAGGGTTTTTTTTGGTATTTTGTCTTTTTTTCCTTTTTTCTTTTTACGGTGTTTATTTTTTATTCCGTTTTACTTTTGCATTTTATTTGGTTTGGTTTTTTTTGTTTTCAATAGAAGTTTGGTTTCATTGTATTTTATGGTACTATTAAGGGTTAATCTACGTGAAACGCGTCAGCAATTTTCATGGCTGTATAGACCCTTTTTTAATGGATATTTAATAAAATTTATTTTTTTATTTATTTGGTGCTGGACTATTTCAACCATTCGTGGTGACATTTATGTAGGCAAATATTCCCCCTGTAGGTAGATATATATAACAAAAAAAAAAGGTACTCACATCTCCCTGTGCCCCTGCTGCGAAGTTGGCTTGAAGTTATCCCACTACTTACGCTGGGATGTCGGCAAGATACATCGAAGCAGGAGACATGAGAACATTGCGGTATCACGCCTCTTGCGCCACTCACTGCAGCTTACAGGAGTATTCAGCATGCAGACTGATGTGAAGTTGCAGTGGGTCCAGGGCCTGCACACGATGGAGCTCAGAGCCCACCGGGGGTTTCACCAACACTTTAGTGGGCCAGTCCAAGTCTGTATATAAAACATCACATAGGCTCAAAAAGTCACAGGGCTTATTGCCAATATGCAGTAAAGACCACAGGCGACATCTATGAATTCGCATGTGTTAGTTTTTAGTCGTACATTGTGCCAAAAAACTGCTATCACACTGTTCTATAGATTGCACAACACATTTTAATGCACCAAAGTTTGATGTGCCAAAGTTTGGCACATTACACTCTATGCACCATACAAAGTTTGCTGCAGTAAACTCTATGCGGCAAAATGTTTGGCGCATAACACTTTCATTCATACTTTTGTATTATACACTCCTCTCTATCTATTTAGTACTGGTGTGTCTGTGCCAAGTAAAAAAAAATGGTGCGGGGGCGTGGCTAGCCATGGCTGGGTGAAGACGTCTCCTCTCCAGCTCCTTCATCCCAAGCTGGGAAATCCAGGCTAATCTGCCCTCCAACCATGGGCAAAACTTCCAAAAAATGCAAAAAGGCACCTTCCACCCCTGCTGATGCCTCCCAGGGGAATATTCCCCAGTACTTCGGCCATTTTTTGGCTCTAATGGCCCCAGAGGAGTCGGATGGGGTGGCGGCAGCTCACAAGATGGCCGCCCAGAGTCTCTAATGGACCGTCCCTCGCATGACGCTCTTCTGGCAAAGGACTTACCATCTACTAAATCGGGGCGCCGCAGAGGAGTTCTCGGGGCTACCGCCGTCACAGACTCTGCTCCGGTGAGTGTCCCCGCCGCTTCAGTTGCTGCTACGCCCGCGCACTCACCCTGCCGTTGACAGACCACAAGGGAGGACAGAACTCTCACAGGGCACTTCGCCCCCGGCCCTCCCCGTCCTAGGATCGCTCCTTTTCCCTGACGCACCCAATGGTGGCGTCATCCCCCGCTGAGGCCTTGCTGTGGCTCGCTTTTCTGCCACGGGGGGGACCTTTCCCCCTACCATTCTCCCCCCCTTTAAACAAGGGAAAAGGGAAGCGGGCCCCGGACCCCCCTTTAGGGCAAACCGGGCTTTGCCCGGGGGGCCGTAGGGTCCGGGGCGGGCCGGCCCGGATCGCCCGCCGGGAGGACGTTTTTTCCCCCCCAGGGGCCCCGAGTGCCGGTCTGTGGCGCGTACAGGGGCCGCAAGGGGCCCCTTCACGACCGGACCCTGTGGCAGGGGCCCGACAGGCCCCCCCTGCCACACGGCTGCATGGCCGGGTCCCGCCCCCAGCCATGCACCCATACCCCCGTCGCCTGCACCGCCGGTGAAGCAGCGACCGAGGTGAACATCTGGGATCTATGATCCCGTCGTTCAGCTCCCAGGAGGCCGCGGGGCAGGCGCGCGATGTAATGGGCGCATCGCGCGCCCGCCCGCGGCCCCGCCCTGCAGTGGCGGCGACCGGTCCAGATGAAGGGACGGGACGGGAGGTGTGGGTGAGTATTTCGTTTTTATTTTTTTTTAAACTACTTTCTGTCCCCGGCGCCCATACTGCCCCTGCCCGGCTTTAAAAACTGCCCCTGCCCTGGCGCCTAACTGCCCCCGCCCGGCTGTCTATACTGCCCCCCGCCCCCGGCTTAACTGCCCTGCCGGCTGCCCATACGCCCCTGCCTGGCTTTACTGCCCTGCCTGGGTGTCTATACTGCCCTGCCCTGGTATTACTGCCCCCCGCCCCCGGCTGCCTATAATAGCCTGCCCTGCTATATAAATGCCCTGCCCTGGCCCATATATGCCCCCCCCTGGCTGCCCATAATTGCCCTACCCTGGCTTATACTGCCCCTGCCCTGGTGCCTATAAAGCCCCTCCCTGGCATATACTGCCCCGCCGGCTGCCTATTACCCGCCAGGCTATTACTGCCCCTGCCCCGGGTGCTTAATGCCCTTTCCCTGGCTTAAAAAGCCCCCGCCTGGTATTGATGCCCCGCCCCGGGCCATTCCTGCCCTGGGTGCCTATAATGCACTGCCCCTATACATGCCTTGGCGCCTATAAACCCCCGCCCACCATACACTGCCCTGGCTGCCTATACACTGTCCTGCCTCCTATATACTGTCCCTGTCTGCCCATAAGTGGCTTGTTGCCCGTTACTGGCCCCCGCGCCTGTTACTGGCCCTGTCGCCGTTACTGTCCTGCCACCTGTAATGGCCCCCCCTGCCTGATATGGCCCGCCTGTAAGGGGGTCTACCTATTTACATGGGCCCCCCCATCTGACATTTTTTTAATTTTAATTTTTTGGGTCAAAAATACGTGTTTGGGGAATTTTAGGAAAAAATGCTGGAAAGAGGGGGATCTAAGATGTATTTGTTTTAAATTTCCCGGGCCCAGAGTGACCACTAGAAGAAACACGCATGCTGTACCGGACAGAGAAAGAAAAGAAGGGGAAAGACTCATCAGGGAGAATCATGGGGTTTGTGCCGAAGGAGAAAAAAGGAGAAAAGAACAACTCCCCTAAAGAGAACGTCTCCCGTAGTCCCCGCTGAGGGGTAAGTTTACTTTGGTTGGTTTATTTCGTATTCTGTATGGGGAACTGGGCTATGGGGATGTGATTGGGGGGGTTTTAGGTTATGTTTGGGGTTTTTAGTGCAGGGGGGCTTGTCCCGGATTGTAAAGCAAATGCACACCTGACCTGTGATGAGGGGATTCTCTGCACCACTGTTTCTCTCTTGCGTGTGTGTAGGGGGCTCTCACACGGAGCGTTTTTGGTGCATTTTTTGATGTGTTTTTTGTGGAGAAATGTTCAGCATTAACTGCTCTGCCTTTCTGCACAAAACCGCACCGAAAACCCATCAAAAATGCACCAAAAACGCTCCGTGTGAAAGCAGCTTTATAGTGTAGTTTATTTTAGACAGTGGCGAGGTGCGAGAACAAGGGACATTTTTTAAGGGGATATTGTATGTGGGCTGATGGGGGCTTAGTGCCAGGGCCGATTTTTATTCCCAGTCCGGCCCTGCATGGGAGCATCAGCTGCAACCCTCTGCTCTCATTATGGACTCCCCCATTCATCCATCCTCTCCCCTGGGTTTTCTGGCAATGGATCTCTCCGTGGTTAAGGGGACTCCCAAATGCCTGCTACCCCAACTTACACAGGCCCCATGCATCTCACTTGGTTCACTGGGGGCATTGGACTGCCTTACGGGGCCGCCCCCGAACAGCATGGAGAGCCCTGTGCAAAAGGGCTCTTCTGCCCAAGTACTTTCATCTCCAAAACAATCCGCACACTTTACTACCTCACCGCCAACCACAGTGTACACAGGCTCCAGAGACCCACTGGACTTACCCACCCAGATGCAGTTCGGTCTAGGAGCTCCATCTCCATCCCCGTCACAGGTCCTTCCTGGGGCGCCCTGTCCCCACACAGAGAGCCTGCCTGCCAATCTCAGGACATGAGATCTGCCCATTTCACTACCAATTATTTGCCACCAAACGTTCCTGGCCACTTTGAGGGAGTCCGCCATAAGACCCAGAGGATGCCAAGTCTGGATCTCCATGATCAGTCTGACAGTATCCTACCGTCACATCTCCAAAGCATGCGCTCCTCTTCACTGGTCTCTCCAGGAGTAAGTCAGGACTACCCTCCGTCTTCCTCATCAAACACCTCTAACCAACCATTAACCCTTGCCGACCTTTACCAGCTCTCTCAGAACTTGCCTATGAGACAAGATATCTCTTCTATGGCCAGGCAACTACTGGAAGAGTGCCAAAAAGAATTTGCACAATTCCATTCGAATCACTCTACAGTGTCTACCAAAGTGGAATCTCTTCAACAAGCCCAGGAGTCTTCGTCTGCCTCCCTTTCTGCTTTGCAAGAAGTGGTACACCAACATATGTCCCAACTTTTCCATCTGCAGCAGCACATGGACGATATAGAAAACAGGGGGAGGCGTAATAATTTACGGATTCGCGGTCTCCCCGAGTTGGTCTTCTCATCCGAGCTCTACATGACTGTCTGCCATCTTCAACGATATACTGGATCGCCCTACTAATGCCCATATTGAGGTAGACAGGGTCCACAGAGCCCTCCGCCCTCCCAGCCAAGGTGACCAACACCCCAGGAATGTGATTTGTCATGTGCATTTCTTTCTACTTAAGGAGGAGATAATGAATCGGATACGAAAAGGCCATTCCCCAGTCTACAAAGACATTACTATACAAGTCTACCCGAACTTATCACGTCACACTCTTGCTCAGAGAGCTATGCTAACACCTATTCTTGATGTGCTCAAAGAACGGAACATTACATACAGGTGGGGCTTCCCATTCACCCTCATTGCGCGTTTGGGGGACCGCTCCTATACCATACGTTCTCCTGAGGATGTTCCATCTTTTTTGCAGGGTCTGCAAATTACGGACGTGACCCTACCGGACTGGCCTATTCTCTCCCCGTCAATGCGCAGGAAACCTACCGACCCCCGGATGCGAGGCCCCGACCGTCTGGTTCTGGTTTCCTTCCCAGAAAATTACGTAACAGAGGTTCCCGTTCTCGTAAAACCTATGTGATCTCCTGTGCCGCTCCCCCTCAGAATCCTGGGGCTGATACTGGAGACTCTACTGGGGTCCACCTACCATGCTGGGACTGTTATACCCTTCGTGGGTTTGGCACATTATTTGCAGTTATGTGTCATATCGCTAGACCCCGTCATGTTATATAATGTTTTTCTCTCTATGGGACATTACTGGGTCTGTACGCCTCGTCCCGACTGCTGTACCCCCTATGGGCCCCAATTCCTCATCCACCGCGATGTACCTTAATCTTGTCGTTTTGCATTCCGCTCTTCTTTCTGTGGTTATTATTGCATGTGTTTTTCCATTTGTTTCCACTTATTAGCCTGGATGTTCTTCTTCATAAACACTGCCCATTGTGTTATAGGAGCTCTCTCTGACCTATGCCTGTCATCTACGTTCCCCACGTAGGTTTGGGATTTCCCCCCAGTCGGTTCTTGGTCTGGGGATTTCCCTCGTTTACAGATTTTAGACTAGCGCCTTTAGCGGGGGTTTTATCTCCCCTTGCCTGTTTTAGTTTGGCTGTTTTTCTGCGTTTTTCTCTCTCTCCCACCCTCCTCCCCTTTTTTTCTTTCATTGGATCTCAAGGGGTAGGCAGCGCGCATAACACCTTTCTCCCTTTGAAAAATGGGAGACCATAATGTAGCCTCTTTCAATGTCAAGGGTCTGAACGCCCCCATGAAGTGCTCTCAGATTCTTTATCACTTCCACAGTAAACGGGTTCACATAGCGTGCTTTCAAGAGACTCAATTTCAAACAAATCATGCCCCTTCCATTAAGAATAGATACTACTCTGACTGGTATTTTGCCAATCACTCCCTTTCCAAAAGTAGAGGAGTTGCCATTGCCCTACACAAATCCCTGCTGCATCAGGTGCTCGACTGTATCACAGACATTGAAGCCAGAAACTTAATCCGGATCCTGTCCATAAATGGACATATGTTCACTATAGTCAATGTGTATGCCACTAATCAAGACCAGGTAAGGTTCCTGCTGGAAATCTTGGAGTTACTGAACTCTAGGGCAAAGGGGACCATCTTTTTTTGTGGGGTTCTCAACCTGACGCTCAATTCTACACTCTAACTCCACTGGAAGTCCCTTCTTCACTTTCAGCTTTGTGACGGCTGGCGGCTCCAACACCCCTCGGATAGGGGCTACAGTTTTTTCTCCACACCCCACAACACATACAGTCAAATAGACTATATTCTTGTCCAACACTGTGCCCTCTCCTGGCTGCAAAATACTTCTATTGGAAACATACTCTGGTCAGACCATGCCCCCATTTTTGCCTCGTTCCTCCTTCCTTCCCTGGCCAATCGGCACAGGACTTGGAGACTGAACGAATCTCTGCTCATTGATACAGTCTGCCTAGAGGACCTACACCAGGCCGCTGAGCATTTTGTTTCCGATCATGAGAGGGACACAACTGCCTCCACCTTAAAATGGGAGGCCCTTAAATGCGTCTTGAGGGGCGTTCTGATTAAGCACGGTAGTCGTTTAAAGGCGGCGGGGACCGCAGCCATCACGAAGGCTCTGCAGAAAGTAGCGTCACTTGAGCTCCTTCACAAGCAGGCTCTCTCCCCTTCTGTCCTTCAGGAATTATTTGTGGCCAGGTTAGAAACCAGGCGTCATTTTGAGTCCTCCTGGGGCAGACATCTCCAGGCTTGCCGCAGCAAATTTTACGAGTTCGGGAACAAGAGTGGCAGATTCCTGGCTAAGGCCTCTAGAGATAAAATGGCCACTTCCTTTATCCCCACTATTAGGTATCACTCAGGAAACTTGGTCCATACCACTCCTGAAATCGCCAGGGAGTTTACCTATTACTACTCCAAGCTTTACCAGCTACCACCTAACTCCCAGCTATCTCCCTATGCTAGACATGATTCCCCTTCTTCCACTAAGACTTTGTCCGAGGACTTGATTCTGGCATTGGTAATCCCATTCTCGTCTGAAGGATTGAAAGTAGCTGTTGACGGCCTCCCAATCGGAAAAAGCCCTGGCCCGGATGGCTATACTCCGCAATTCTTCAAGACCTTGTTGCCGTTCCTTTCCCCGATTTTACTCGCTGCTTTTAACGACGTCTCGGCCTCCACCCCTTTCCATAAGAACTCCTCTGAGGCGCACATCGCCGTGATCCCGAAAAAGGGGAAAGACCCTCTGTCCTGCGCAGGCTACGGGCCCATCTCCCTTTTGAACTACAGACCTGGTGTCCTCAGCAGCTCATCACTGCAGCCCAGTAGAAGCAATTAGTAGCAAGTAAACACTCCCCTGAATTAAAAAAGGAAACCAAGAAAACAGGACCGAGGTAAGATTAATTGATGTTGTGAGAAAACCCCTTAAAGGGGTTAATTAGTTTGGGGGGAAATAGATTTAGAAACTCCACATGCTAAATCACATACCACTTATTTTTTTCTTACTAGCTAAGTATCTCTTTACGGATTGTATAATCTTTTCTTGCACAGCTACACAGATATTTTTAGGATGCTGTTACCTCTCACTTTTATGTAAAAAAATAGGAGCAAAATGTTATATGACCTGTTTTCCATTTGAATATTGCATGGTGCTGAGATTTGGTCTTAACTGCATATTGTTATTTGACCCTCTGAATTTTTGAGTGTATGTGGTGTTTTTTTTTTTTTTTGTGCTAGTTTCTGTATGTTACCTGCATATTTTTTCTTTTGTATTTTCCGGATAGTTTTGGCTGCATCCTTTATTAGTATCGTGGTGTCCATCTTTTCTATGTCAGAAACAGAGAAATTTAAGAAGAAATCAATGATCCCTATGATACAGTATCTCTTAAAGAGATGTCATGTAGAGTAGGTCACGAAAAATTTCTCACATAGCAGTGTGAAGGGGCTTTACAGTCCACCATTAACTGCAGAAACCAGCATAAACAGCAACACTATTGATAACAAATATAGAAGCACAGCACAGCAATCTATTTTTACATTAAGGACCAATGCCCAAGAATGATTAACAAACCTATGAACTGCTGGTAGATCCTGCCAACAACAATCTAAAATCTGGGAGTAGTTTAACCATACTGCCATAGTAACAGCTTTGTAAATGCAAAAAAAAAACCCTACACAACTACCTAGTTATGATTATTCATACAGTATGTGCACCTCCCTCTCGCCCATATTCTGCCGTATCTAATGTGGAAAAAATAGCTTGATGGAAACTGATGGACTACATCCTGGTGTCTGCCGTGCAGCTGATCTGTCAGAGCATAGCAGATTGCATTATGAGCAGAAGCCACAATATAAATGTAAACGGAGCCTTATTTGATTACACTCTCTCTCAAAATAGTTAAGTGACTGTTTTAATCTGCCAGTTCAATCAATGAATTGTGAAAAGCCCTACCATGTTATTCATTTAAAAACTTTAATAAAATATTTACTTTTTTCAGAAGTTTTATTTTTAAGAAAAAAAGTCACAGAAGATACAAAATAATAGAACAGTAATAAATATATCAGAGCTAAGTATATTAGAAGCCAGGTTGCCAATATGTGCAATTTGAGGACAATATACATAATTTACTACAAATCAATAAAAGTCCATATTGGCTTCTACATTTAATCCAATATATTGTGGAGCTCAAGGCAAAAATCAACAATTGCTCCAATAGTAGTCCACAAAGGCAATATTGGCATGACAAATATTACATTGCAATTACTAGACAATTAAAAAAATGCAAGTTTTCAATTTACTAGCAATACATTACCAGAAATCCACACAGCATGCTCAATGCATTTAAAATAGGTATACTCTCATGAAAACATAAAATAAAGCAAAATAAAAAATAAATCTATACAGTATATGTCTACTGTTCATGAATTATGAACAAAACAACAGTCAAGACTTTTGTCATTGTGATGTTAAAAATAGGAGTGGGGGTTAAATTAGTAAAGCCCCCATTAATCACTAAATAAAGGCACCGAAGTACTCAGTGATCAGATTAGCAGTGTATGAACTGAGTTGCTTAGAGCACGTATGTGCTTGGTTTTTCAGAACAGATACCAGCAAAGGCAATTAGGTCTAATATCAGCACTCAGCTGAGCTCTTCTGACTCTGTCTCAGTATACGGGGGGGGGGGAGGGTAGGGGGTACAAGAATTGGGGGGCCCCCACTGATCAAAGCTTCTGATATTTATCTAGAACATGTCAGAAGTTTTTTGAATAGACAGCTACACTTTACGCTCCTATGTAAACTATTAAACCTACAAAGTGAAGAAAGATTCTTGTACTTCTGCAGAATGTAACACCTATAGTATAGTGTACAGTATGAAGAATGATAACCATTGTACTGCATTGTACAATACAAGAACTGTCATTCTTTCTGCCAATTAAGATAAAACAAGTCATGTAGTTTCCTTAAATGCTCCTTTCTTTACACCCGTTCTTCAGTGTTTAACTAATAGTTATTTAACAAAGATTAACCACACTAATTTCCTGTGTGTTCTGTTTGAGAGGGTGGACCCGCAGAATTATCTTGTGGCAGGGCCGAGTCACTGCCTTGTGCAAGGTCATTCATTTTTGGATTAGCAACATAGGTGTCCTCCTGAATATCAGGAGTTTTAACTGCTGCCTCAGTGGTAGCATCTTCACTCTCTGCAATTTGTGGAGACCGCGTAGCCATGTTACTTTCATTATTTGTCTGGAAAAAAAAGGAAAAAAATAAAAGTTAACAAGAAGTTTTCCAGTACATTGGCTAGATATTACTCTACATCATAAGAATGGCATGGAAATACAAGCATGCAGATAATGATCGCTGCCAGTGTAGTGTGAAAGAGAGGAGGACAATGTAGTTTATGGAAAAGTGACCGAACAGACCTGAATAGGACCTGTAAATAAGGAAATCAAAAATAGGCAAGTCAAAATCGGTCTAGGATAGAGAGGAAAAAACAAACTAGTAGACATGATCTAAAACACAGTCTGCTAAATAATTATATACCAGTAGGGTAAAGGATAGGACTTGGCAGTGTTACCCAAGGCAACGTATGATGTTTTTTTTCCGAGTCGTCTTATCTATTACAACAGTTAGAAGCGCCCCTTTGTACAGTTTCTTTGGTGTTCGACACCAAAAGAAGGCGAGATCTGCCCTCAGATTTGAAGCTGTAAAAGAGAAAGCTCAAGATGCCTGTGAAAGCCTGTACTGAGAAAACCCCTTTAATTCATAATGGGCTAGAACACAATTTTTAGCAAGCAAGCAAAGTGCATGCATGTTTATATCTTAAAGTCAACGGTGCCTGTCAGAACTATATCCCCAATTGTTTAAATGATCAGTATAAGCGCTCAAGATGTGTTGGGCTCAATGCTGTCCAGTTACACCTCTATATTTTCTGTTTGATAAGCTGAGCTTTATCCCATGGATCAGTGAATATTACAGACCAAAAAAGGTTTAGTGCGTACACATGAATATATGAACATAGGATAGTTAGACTAACATTATAGGCCCTGGCATGTGCAATTTATTGAAGCTTCTATATTCCTTCAGAATCCCTGATCGTAGGCAAAGTTAGCCAATGGAGAAGGAAAGGATATACTGTAGCAGTTCTAGGGAAGTCAAACAGTAGATTGAGGTGAAATAGCATTTTTCTTTGTTCAAGCCATTTGGAGTGGCTTCTCTACTTTTGTAAACCAATAGTACGGAGTTAGTTCTCAGGGTTGGAAGTTTTCTGTAATGGGTATTTCCTCAGCAGATGATCATTTGAGATTTAAAAGTCCTGAACTCTTAAAAGGTGGGTTAGATTAACAAATTTTATTAGGCACAGAGCTACTTTAACTAACAGATAAAAATTGTAATAATGTGTTAAAATACACCGTAGATATGTGCTAGAAAGAAACAGGGACAGAAGCGCTCCTAGTGCAGTAAATTCCAAACACTTCAAGCTAGATGTAAAGCAGACAACTGCTCACCTGAACAAGTTGTACATGATGGTACAACTCATATAATAGTGTAACAGGGTGAATGTTCACCGGTATTGTAGCACAGCAGATCCACTGATGTAGCAGCCAGGCAACTTCTTAGACTCTGGAATCCCTCGCGCACTCGGGTCCATGGAACACGTAATAAAACGATTTGAAGAGAAAAAATAGCGCTGGTGGTAATTTCACTATAAAAATTGCTATGGCATATGACACTTGGGTATGACACTTCAACAGGTATTTGATACCTGATGAAGCAGGCTCGTATCTGCCTGTGAAATGCGTTGTTTTATGAGAATAAAAGTCTAATCTGACGCTTCACATAGTGGTTTTATTACCCAAGTGTCATATGCCATAGCAATTTTTATAGTGAAATTACCACCAGCGCTATTTTTCCTCTTCAAATCGTTTTATTATGTGTTACAATACACATTCCAGTTACATTAATATGACTACTTCCTATTTTCAACATTGGCAGCATGTAGCTCATGAAGGAAGTCACATGTTGTGAACTGGCTTGGTGGATATATACAGGTTGCCTGCAGACATATCCCTCGTTGCAGTCATGGGTGAAAGGGGCAATTTATCAGAGCTACAAAAAGGGATGATTATTGGTTTTCAGGCCAAGGGAGGCAAAATTTCTGAAATGGTTCAGTTTGTGAAATGTTGCTGTGATGAAAATGTTTTGTGAGTGGACAAATGGCACTGCTGTTAAAAAGCAACACTGCATATTTTCACAGCAGTACCAGTGTTTGAAGCTCCACTGATTGGCAATGGGTTGCCTTCTCTGATAAGTAACGTGTTCTGCTTCATCAAACAGATGGAATTCGGCATGTCAGATGAGAAACCGAACAACCTCCCCTGCAACCACTGCTGGAAGAACACAAGCTGGTGGTGGCAGCATTATGGTGTGGGGAATGTTTTTGTGGCATTCTCTGGGCCCACTCATCCATGTTAAAGGTACTTTCAACCTATTTTGGGATGAATCCATCCTTGCAGATACATCCATACATGCCGATTGTGTTTCTTTGGATCAGATTGGAATGTACAAGTAGGATAATGTGACATGTCCCACGGCTAAATATATCCAATACTGGTTGGAAGAACATGACAAGGGACGACACTGATCCTCTTAATTTCCCAAATAAGCATCTGTGGGACCACCTCGATTGTCATGCTTGCCTATGGATCCTACCCCCGATGCACCCTTCAGCAGCTGTGGTATGCACTGCAGTCAGCATGGCTCCAAATACCTTAGACAAGGCATCCTCAAACTGCGGCCCTCCAGCTATTGGGAAACTACAGCTCCTATTATTCCCACTGTTATAGATTATATAAATGCATGATGGGAGTTGCAGTTTCCCAACAGCTGGAGAGCCGCCATTTGAGGATGCCTGCCTTAGACAAGAGGCAATTAACTGCATTGAGTGGGACAGTGTTCAAAAATAACAGAGCAGATAATAAATAGGAGATTTTTAAAAACATCTTAAGCAACCACTGTGAGACGTACATACATTATAAAAATAAAATGATTAGAAACAGAAAAAAAAAATGTGGATCAACAAAGATCTAAAGGAGGCAATAAATAACAAAAAGAAAGCATTTAAGCTACTTAACAAGAGAGCAGTGGAGAGGCACTAAAAAAAACCATAAGGAAAAAAATAAAATATGCAAAAAAAAAAAAAATTAAGACAACGAAGCTTGAGAGAGAAAGCTTGTGAGATTGCCAAAGACCGTAAAACAAACCCCAAAATATTTTTTAACTATAGAAATAGTAAAAGGAAACCGAAAATGTTGGCCCTTTGAAACCTAGTGAGGGAGGTATTGTAGAGGGTGATAAGGAGAAAGCAAACCTAATAAAAAAAAATTTCTCCAGTGTATTTACAGAGGAAAATAACCTTCCTGTTGATGAGCAAAAGAATGAGGGAAACTCTACCTTAAAGGTTTCTGGTCTAACCCAGGAAGAAGTGCAGCTCCGTTTTAGGAAGATTAAAATAGACAAATCACCAGGTCCAGATGGTATACACCCCTGTGTCCTAAGAGAATAAAGTAATGTGATAGCCTTTTATTTTTAATATTTATGGATTGTATAGTAACGGGGTATGTCCCAACGGACTGGCGCATGGCAAATGTAGTGACAATATTCAAAAAGGGTCAAAATGTGATCCTGGAAACTATAGGCCGGTAAGTTCAACCTCTGTTGTAGGTAAAATGTTTGAAGGTTTTCTAAGAGATGCTATCCTGGAGTATCTCACGGAAAATTAATGAATAACGCCATTCCTGCATGGGTTTATGAAGCTTTGGTCCTGTCAAACTAATCTCATCAGCTTCTATGAGAAGGATAGTTCTAGACTGGATCAGGGTAAGGCATTGGAGGTTATATTTGGATTTTTCTAAAGCATTTGTTACTGTGTCAAATAAAAGGTTAAATAAATGAGAATGCTTGTAACTAGCTCAGTGATAGAAAACAAAGGGTGGTGATTAATGGTACATACTTGGACTTGATCCCTGTAACTGTGGGGTACGACGGGGGTCAGTATTGGGACATATTCTCTTTGATGTATTCATTAATGACCTTACAGAAGGTTAACACAGTAGAAGATCAATATTGGTAGATGATACTAAGCTCTGTAAAGTACTTAATGCAATAGAGGATAATGTTTTATTACAAATGTATCTGGATAAGTTGGAGGTCTGCGCAGAGAAATGTCAGATGAGGTTTAACACAGATAAATGTAAGGTTATGCACATGGGGAGGAAAAATCCATTCCATGATTACATGTTAAACGGAAAAATTCTGGGTAAAAGTGACATGGAGTAGGACTTGGGAAACCTTGTGGACAATAAACATAAATTGTAGCAGCCAGTGTCAGGCAGCAGCTGCCAAGGCAAATACGATCAAGGGGTGTATTAACAGGGGCATAGATGCACATGATGAGAACATTATTCTCCCACTATACAAGTCACTGGTTAGACCACACAGGGAATATCGTGTACAGTTTTGGGCATCAATTCACAGGAAAGACATTGTAGAAAAAACAAAAATAGTAAAAGGACTGGGGAAACTGCAATACCCAGAAAGATTAGCAAGATTAGGGTTATTTAGAAAAAAAAAAAAAAAAAGACTGCTTCGGGGGGACATAATTTTGGTATAAAATATAAAAGGTCTTTTTAAAGGATTTTCCCCAAAGATCAATATTCCGGGAAACTTGTTGGTGAATTTCTAACAGATTTTTAAAAAGGGGTTTGGGGGTTTTAAAATTAACAAGTTATAGTGATAGGTTTTGGAAAAGGGTCGTTGATTATTTGTTGCAGTTTGCAGTTAGGAAGGAAAATCATTTTTTTTCCTTTAAAAAGGGGACAATTGGGGTTTACTCGGGAGGTTTTTCCCTTCCTCTGGAACAACACTTTTGAAAATATATGAACTGGAAGGAAATCTGTCTTTTGCAGCCTTAAAAAAATATGAAAAACCCAAGGAACTTATAGAGTCACTCTTATAGAGTCAGTCTACCCGACACACGCAGTGCTTGCTCTAGATCTGAGTTGGTGGTTTAAAATTTCATTCAACTGTATTTTACATGAAAGAACACTTTTTGGACTTTTTCAAAACACAAATTGTGCAAGCTGATGAAAAGGACAGAAAAGTAAACCTTACCTTTAATTTTTGTTTCCTAAAATGTTATCCCTCGGCGCAATGGGAAAAACAAAACTTTTTTACCTTTTCCCATTGAAAAAACGATTAACTATGTAGAGTTTTTACACTAAACATAACATGGACATGTTGTTGGGGGGCTATGGTTTATAGATCTAGAACACAAGAGATTCTCATTAAACAAAAAACAAAAACAAAAATAGAATTAAGGCGAACCTTTCCCCACTGACTGCTACAAATCAGAGAATTACTTGGCTATTGTACTTGATTGTTCAGTTGTTTTCTGACGAGATCTGATGATTCAGAATTTCTATATTACAGGCAGTCCCCGGGTTACGAATGGGATAGGGACTGTAGGTTTGATCTTAAGTTGAATTTGTATGTAAGTCAGAACAGGTATATTTATTGTCACTCTAGCACAACAGTTTTTTTTTTTTTTTTTTAAGTTTTGGATAGTGCAAGGAAGGGTTTTTACATTTGTTTTGCTGTCTATGCCCTTTTTAAGAAGATATCACCTCATGTGCTGCTGTGGCATGCTGGAATTTGTAGTTCCACAGCTACTATCTGCTGTGTAACATGGAACTACAAGTTCCAGCATGCCCCATAAGGCTCCGTTTGTAACTAGGGGACAGATGTAAGTCGAAACGTTTTAAGTCGGGGACTGCCTGTACATTGAAAACTACAATAAAACGTAATTTTTTTTTTTTTTCTTAAATGAAGACAAAACAGTGCCAGTCATGTTCATAGGCTGGTTCTGGTATTGTAGCTTAAAGTTTTTTTTTCTATTTCAGACATTTATAGCATAATGATATAACATATTTGTGTGATAGGTTACTTGAAATAAATTGGAGAGTTCCAAGCACTTCTCTGTTCTCAACTGAGATTTTCGAGGTCTCGTTCTCAGAATAGGTAGGGGTTTCAGTGGTGGGAACAGCACTTATTACACATTTATCTTTTATCCTATTGATAAATGTGGGAGAAGGAAAAATCCCTTTAACCCCTAACCGCAATTCGACGTTCCTGAAGATCAGCGTATAATACAACTGACTCCCTGCCCTGTCGGCTACAAGCTGAGCTTGCCGCTTAACCCCTTAGCTGGCCCGATCAAATCACGATTGTGTCAGCTAAGGGAGAGACCAAGTGAGGGGGCTCCTTCTAACGCCATCAGACTCTCGGCGTTGCAATTGCTGGTGCTGATGGCTTCCCTGACAACTTGGAAGCCTAACAAAGGCTTCCAGGCTGTCTGTAACGTCACCACCATGGTGACTGACAGTTGCTATGGTGATGACAGGTCACTCAAACATAACAATACAGACATGTACTGTTATGTGTGGTAACAGCGATTTGCAAATCAATCAATCACCCTATGGGGACAAGTGTAAACAATGTTAAAATAATAAAAAAAAAAAAAAAAAAAAAAAAAAGAAGAAGTACAAAAAAAGGTAAAAAATAACCACACCGCCCCTTCCCCATTACAAATGCCAATCGTCCCAGAATAGAAAACAAAAAAACTACCCATTTGGTATTGCCGTTTAATTACCTATACTATAAATCTGCCACGCTATTTAACCCACACGATGAACACATAAAAAACTGAAGGAGGGGAGAGAAATTTTTTTTTCCGGTCATCCTGCTGTAGAATATACAGTATATATATCTATATATATCCCAAAATGGTACCAATGAAAACGTCAGTTCATCCCATTAAAAAAAAAAAAAAATAAAAAAGTTAAGGCCCCCTTTGATGGCAAAAAAAAAAAAGTATTTTCAAAAGATAGCGAGCGAAATACTGATTTACACAATAAAAACACCTTTTTAAAAAAGGTGATAAACAAAAAAAAAATTAAATTGGTATTGCTGAAATTTAAACCCCCAAAAGGTAAAATAACATGTCACAAAATACTGCAGGGGTGAGCGCTGCAAAAAATTAGAATAACCATCTCTCAATAAAAAAAAAAAACAGATGAAAAAGAGGATCAAAATGCTATGTCTCGCCACAAACGTAACCAATAGAAACGTCAACGCATCCCGCAAAAAACAAACCCATACACAGCTCCGTCCACAGAAAAATAAATGCTAGTGTTTTTGTTGAGTAAAAGCAGTAAACATAAAAAAAATGTATCGCTGAAAATGTTCAACTGTTAATTTTTTATGTCATTTTCCCAACCTGGTACCGCAGAAAAAAAAAAAAAAAACATACCAGGATTGTTTTTTGGGGCATCCGTTTACCAAAAACCTTGATAAAAAAAAAAAAACTGTGAATTTTGAAAATTTAAAGGGATGTGTATCAAAAAAATGTTCTTTTTTAACATTTTTTTTATGTTAAACACATTTTTAAATAATTTTTGGTTATTTTTAATTTTCCATATCATTTTCAATATATTTTTTTTTTTTTTAAATTTTTAAAACCGCAGTTTCACTTTGGCATAAACTAATTAAAATTGACCTTTCCCGTTCGTGTCTCCTCTTTTTGTTCAAGCGGATTTAAAATTTAAAGGGAGACACCAATGTGTATATATCCAACCCAACAATTGGGTTTCAAGCTCCCCCTCTTCCCCTCCCTGCACACAGACTTCTTCCCTAGTCACAGAGAAAACTCTACTATAGAAGTCAATTGGCTCCCATGTGCATGAAGCTGCTTTTAAAGTTTGTGAACACTTTTGGGCCTTTAAAATGACTAAGACCCCCTTTATGGTTTCCCAGGGGGTGTTAAAAACCCAAATGGAGGTTTTGGACAGTTTCACCTGTCTGGTACTTTAGGGGCTTTGCAAAAGCAACATGGCACCCACCAAAATCTGCATTCCAAAAAAACAAAAAGCGCTTCAATATTGACACCTGTATGCATCCAAACAGCAGTTAACCCCAAAGTGAAGAAATTGCACAATAGATTTTGGGGTGCTTTTTTCCAGGATTCCTTGTAAAAATGAAACCTTTTCAGCTGAAACTAAATTTTATTGAAAAAACTAAAGTTTTTTATTTTTTATAACCCAACGTTAAAATAAATCTGTGAAACACACGTGGGGCCAATATACGCACTACACCTCTGAAGATATTTCTTAAGGGGTGGTTTCCCAAATGAGATCTTTTTAGGGGTGTCTATTAAGTTTTAGAAAATTAGAGTGTCCGCCCAAACCTTTCAATGGCGCCTACAGAAATCCATGAAAAAGAGACCCCAAAAACCAGTAGGTGATAAATTTTTTTTAAAGGTCACCCCCCTCATTTCCTGTAATTTCCTGTAACTTCCTAAACACTGTTTCAAAGGGCTGCAGTTTTTTTTTAGATGGAGTCATTTATGGGGGATCTATCTCAGGCCCCTCAAAGCCCTGTAGAATGGGCCTAAAATAATTTCTGTTTTCTTGAAAAATTTAAAAACTTTTTTAAACCCCAAGGGCTTAAAAAAATAAAAATTTAAAAAATGTGCCCAACAAGGTAGACATTGGTGATGGAGTTATAAACTATTTTGTGTGGTATAACTATCTGTCTTGCAGGCAGAATTTTTTGAACTTGCTAATTTTTATAACATTTTTACAACATTTTGATATGTTTCACAAATAAACAAGGGTTGCAAAGGACCAAACTAAGTATAAAATGAAAAGACGTGTGTATGAGAAAACTCTCTTAATTTTCATGGATTTTATAATAGTATCACAAAGTTATTGCCACATAAAGTGACCTATGTCAGATTTTAAAAACAGGTCTCCATCTTTGGGTGCAAAACTGGCTGAGTCCTTAAGGAATTTATAGATAAATATGCCGTAGATAAAGCAGCCGGTGACTGCTTCCTCCATGCCAAACACACTTGAGAAAGGGGGCGTGGTTATCCCCCGAAACGTCGTGTGTGTGTTTGGCATGGAGGAAGCAGTCACCGGCTGCATGAACGCTCGGCTCTGAAAGATGGTGAAAAGCACCTTTCCTATGGGCAAATCTGCCGAATATTGAGAACTTAGAGCCTTAGCAAAGGATTCCAGGTTACATTTATTTTTACTTATATGTCTTGAACGTTGATATTGATGACCAAGCAGATGTCATGTCATCCTGTCACTTTTTGAAGATTATTGAATATTAAAGAAGCATTGAATAAGAAGTTGTTCAGCTTGTTTACGGCATATTTATCTATAACACTGTTGTTTGCATGCAGGTGGGGTCCTGCTGATGCCGCAGTAACCTGGGACACTTAGTGCTATATGTTTAATAAAAGTCTTTAAGGAATTTAACCCATTCATGTAAACAAGGCTGAAGAACAAAACTAAACACATGGACAAGAGCAGTGCTGCTTGTGGAAGAAATTAGCCTTGAATTTCTAGTAGGAAGAGGGGTTTCAAACAGTATTATGATGCTTCTATGGCAGATCAACCATTGTGGAAAAAGCTGGCACATTTAACTCAGAAACGTTTCACAAGTTTTCTTCCATGTTACAAATGGGTGTTTGTTTGGACTTTCAGCACATACTTCTCTATGACACAGAATGAAGGATATCTGAGGTCATTAATCTAGGCTCTCTCGCTAAAGAATTTCCATAACAGACATTTCTTTGGCTCTCATAAGGACAGTACCTGCAGCGGGCGGGTTTCTGAGACAGAACTAGTTTTGGCAAGCGACAACATTTCCTTTATCTGATAAAAGGCATAAGCAAGAGTGACCCAAGGAGAAGAGCTAATCCCCCAGGCTGGTCTGTTAACATCCTCTTGTTCCTCCTGGTGCCTGGTCTTTTTTGGTGGAAGTTTGACGTGAATTGTAGGCATGATGTTCTCAGAGTGCTGCGGCACCAGATCAATAGTTGCTATAGGAACCGGGCTGGAGGGAACAGGAATTCTTTCTGCCAGCATAGATGCATCTGAAATAAAAGCCTGGTGTTAATAACATTAGAAAACCTCTTTGAAGGTCACAGAATAGGAGACATCACGCTAGTCGCATTCATTTTAGTTGGCATACTTCTTTCCATCAAACTCCTGCTGACAGATAATCCAGCTACACATAGGGAACAACAGGGCAAACATAGGGGCACATTTATCAAGGCAGTTGTGACAGAATTCTAGCACTATCTGCACCAAAAATAATGGTGTACAGGCTTTTCACCACATTTATTACATGTTTAAACAGTTTCTAGACACTTCTGTGCCTCTTTCGACAAAAGGGGGAGGGGGGCTTAATTGAAAAGGATGTGGATTAGCATGTGACGGTGTGAACCAAAATAAGGCAGAAAAATTTAATAGCAGTTAATGGCATAAAGAAAACTAGCTAATTACAGATGTTAAGTTAGACTAGACAGTCTAAACACGTACCAAGTCTGACTTTACACTGTTTAAGAGTTATTTAAGAGTTATTATTGATAACTATAATAATTATTGATAAATATGCCCCATAGTCTCTTGTGGAATGCGTTTGTTCTATTTCATTATCGTATACATTATATATGTCGGACACAAAAGTGGTCAATGGCACCTTTTCATCCAACACAAAGCGTACATGAATGGAAAATAGAGCAAAAGAGACAAAGTTTGCCAGTTTGCCACATTGTTCCCTATGGATCTACCATGGTATCCACTGGGATACTTAAAAAAAAAAAAAAAAAAAAAAGAATAACAATTGATTTCATTGCCTCTGAACTAATACAATATCATGTGATTTATTCTGCATCGCGAAATAAAATAATAAAGCTAAAATTGAGGTTTTTTGGTTATCCAGCCACCTGAAAAAAAATAAAAAAGCAACAAATTGGTAGCAATAAAAACTACTTTTATTAGTTGTGTGGGCAGATAAAAAAAAACACGTCACTGGGCTCCAAAAATAGCTATGCAAACCAAATAAAAGTATTGCCAGAGTTGCACTGACCAGCATAATAGTTAAATGTCATTTATATCAGTTCATATAATAGTGCAGTGAAATAGTGCAGCTGCTGTTTTTCCCAATTACACCCCAAAATTATTTTTGGGGATTCCCAATACATGGTGCCACTAAAAAATGCACCTGTCCCACAAAAATAAGCCCTCATACAGCTATGATTACAGAAAAATATAAAAAGTTATGGTTTTTGGATGGTAGAGATAAAAAAGAAAAGCAAAAATTTCTTTAAAGGGCTCAATAAAACACCTTTAAAAAACACTTTTGTATGTTCTCTCTTTTGTGGATAATAAGTATTTTTGCAGCGCAATGAAGCCACCATGGGCTACAGATTGGCATAGCAATATGCCAACCTTTTCATGGCAAAACTGGAAAATGACTTCTTGGCATCCTGCTCCATCAAACCCTTGGCCTACTTCCACAACATAGTTGTTCAAGTGGATACATTTTATCCCACCACAGACCTAACATTCAACTATGCATATATAGAAATAAACACCACTATAAAAAATTAAAACCGCTCAATACAACAATGCTCAAAACATACATCCCAGTGCTGAAAGCCTATTGATTGGCCTACATAACTCAGAATAGACCACAGATTCATACATAATCAGATTTGTTCCAGTAACACTAACTTAAAGGAGTTTTATCGTTACAAAGATCATGTCTCGGATTATGGGGGCAGTAAAAATAAGCACTTTTGTAATTGGGTTGCATTACCTCTGTCACTTGGTTTAGCAGATATCAGCTTCTCTGTAAATCTATATTCTGTTTCTGCTGTTGCTGGTCGGAACGCCCCCTGGTCGATTCCCTAGACACGCCCCCCGCACTGTGATTGGCTGGCTGACATTTCATTCAGCCTGTTGGGATACGCCCCTAGACAGGAAACGCCCCAGCCATGCCCCCTGCGCTGTGATTGGCTGCCTGCACACTGTGTTTACTCCCCTCTGAGCTGTTAAAATCGATAGTGAAACCAAGGTCTGCTGCCTCTATGTACATCTCCCAGCTCTAGGTGAGGATCTGGGCAATTACTGCCTGTTTAAAGGGCTTTTGCCAAGAGGTTGATTCACCTCCTCACAGGTCCAGTCCTTAAGCTGCTACTTGGAAAAGAAGGCGTTCTGTTCCTCAGATCGAATGCAAGCCCCGCCTCCTTATGAAGTCATCATCTGTAGTGTATAACATAAGGATTCAACACTGTCTGTATAAGCTGCTTTGTAGTGCAGTGCTTAGTGGATCAGCCCTGCAAGAGAGGTTGGGAGTTCAAGCCCCATCAGTATTTTTTTTTTCTTTTATAAATTGTACACATATGTAAAGATTCGAAAATATATGTGTAGACATCTACAATTTTATTTATATACAAACACAAAGCTCCCCTATATAGTGTCCCATCCTCGCAGTCACACCAAGCACTTCCAACATACGTGATACAATGCATATATTCTGGGGGATGAGACATGATATAGGGGAGCTATGTATGTGTATATATATCATTATAGAGATTGACATATATGTTTTAGGTCTCTCTACATATGTGTAGAATTTAGGGGGGGGAGAAATATTCTGTGAGGGACTAGAATTCCAAACCCCTTCCTTGTAAAGCCAACACTCTACCACTACTCTACCAGGCCAAGTTATTACAGGTTGAGCAGGGTCTTGTCTCAAAGCTGAGTGCTTCTCCCCCATTTTCGTTCACATGTCACTGACAGCAAGCAGAGGTCTTTACTTGAAGCTGACATTTGTCCTTGTAGTTGAGTAAAGATCTCTGCCTGTTGTCAGTACAATTTGGGTGAACACCACTAGAAGTGAAAGCTGCTGGCTTTCAGTGTAATTTGTGTGAATACTAAGACATATAACAGGTGCTTGCTGGAGCTTGTGGAGCCTGAAGTCTGCAGACATAAGCAGGCAGGGGGCCACAGAGCTGTTATATCCAGACAACCTTCTGCATCCCCTGCTTTATAGAAAATGATGATGTCACAGGTCTTCAGTGAGGAGAGACACGCCTGCTGAGAGGAGAGACACGCCCCTGCATTTCAAACTCAATCTGAGAAAATTATCTGAAGAGCCCGAACAGCTCAAACGATAACACTCCTTTAAAAGGATATTATTGAACCAGGACCACCAGACAACTTCAGTAAATTATCAAATAGTCACGGATAGGGCTTGTTCACACGGAGTTTTCACTTTTGAAACATGATCTCTCATGTGAACGCCGCTGCGTCTTCCTAATAGCGGGCAGTGATAATCTCACTGCTAATTGTTTAGATCCGTCTCTGGGTCTGCTCTGTCGGTCCCCAAGACGGATCTACAAAGCGCTTGTAACACAGAGTGAAAACTCCGTGTGAACAAGCCCATACTCAGAAATCAACTTCTCCAACACAAAGTAAAAGAAAAAACAAACAAACAAACAAACAAATCATGCACCTCTGTTAGTGACAACTAGTAGTACTAAGAAAAACTGCATCATATATTATGCAAGGATGACCATCTAAAAACAAAATCCCAGAACCCCCTGATTGTTACAAGCAATCTTCAAATGTAAGAAACAATTAGGAGTTAACTGCTATCTGACACATGAAAAGAAACCTATCCTAGCAATGTTAGGAGCTGCCAGACCTGTTCTCACCTAATGACTACAGACAGGATACGGATCCTCAACACACAGCAGGGCAATACAATCCCTGGGGCATTCATATGCTCTCCAGCTAATGTTGTGTACCTAATTCTGTGCACTTAATGTCTTATTGGGAAATCTGTGTGTTACCCGTGTATAAACATTTTTTTTGTAACTCAGGACATAATTAAAAACATATAAAATATGTTATATTAAAAGGTAATTTCATATCCCAAAGACACAGAAGGGTCTGGATATACAAATTTATGACAGTACTTGACATGCTGAACACCAGGCAGAATCTGTCTAAATGAATTATGACCCACTAGAACACAGGTGTCAAACTGCGGCCCTCCAGCTGTTGGGAAACTACAACTCCCATCATGCATTTGTATAATCTATAACAGTGGGCATGATGGGAGTTGTAGTTTCCCAATAGCTGGAAGGCCGCAGTTTTACACCCCTGCACTAGAACATCTAAGAAATCTTATGCAGAAATGTCTCCAGACAAACCTCAATTTAGTTGCAAAAACCTCTCACAAAGCTGATCAGTGAACTTATTAAGTATTTAACCACCGTTCACAAGGTCCAATTATCAAGCAAATGAGCATTTGTAGGACTGCATCTTCTAACCCTCCTTCACACAGATTTTGCAGGGTATTTTTTGGCAAGAAAAAAAGAAATGTGTCAAACTACATGTCTTTTTTTAGGTTTTGTGCAGTTTGTGTGTTTTTGTACAAAAAGTGATTAGTACATGCGGTTTTTTTTCTGGTGCATTTTTCCCTTAACAAATCTTGTGATCAATATCAATTTTTAACTCTAGAAAAACTCTACAAAAGGATGCATGAAAAAAAAAAAAAAAAATCAACACACATGCACATGTACCTGATGAAGAAATCCGAGTAGTTTTGAAACCTTGCTATTTAAAATCATAGAATTAAATGGCATAAAAACAATTACATTTATAGACTGCTACTGCAGGGAGAACAGTGATGTTGTCCTTTTGATTTAGGCTATGGCGGCCCATAAAAAAATGAACATCTATGAGCAAAACAATTAATTAGCTCTTTTTTAGTCAGCACATTGCCAAGTACTCTATTCTCAAGTAGTGCTGGTAAGGAGAATAAGCAGGCAGAATCCTTGGCACACAAACATCTAGATCAGGGGTGCACAATATCTTCTTGTTCTAAGGCCATACTGTCATTGTACCTCTCCCAGGGGCCACAGTAAACCTTAGAGGGGTATTCTCCCCCTAAGACTTTTATAGCACTTTAATTGTAAATACCCCAAATAGCTGAGAGGTCTTCATTTTATAGTCTGCCAGAGATCGATTTGGGGGGAGCGCCAGCTCAGTACTAATAGAACATAAGGCACCTATTTTCTTTGTTGATTTTTAGGGTTGAAGAGGTGGCTGTTTCACAACGAACTAGAGAGAACACCACACATATGTAGCCACCTCTTCTCCTCTTTGGAGTCTTGAACACATCAAACATTTTCATGGCATATCTTTATAATAATAATAATCTTTATTTATATAGCGCCAACATATTCCGCAGCACTTTACAATTTGGAGGGTGTAGGTGCAGACAAAAGACAAAAAAAAAACAAACAAACATACCTTGCACAATGAAAAGCTACTTACAGTTGAGACACAAGGTGAGAGGGCCCAGCTTACAATCTATTAGGGTGTACTGGAGAGACAAAGGGTAAGAAGTGCTAGATTTACAATGGTCCAGCCATGTGACATAAATATGGGGTTGTTTTATGTAGAATTCGGATGGACCTGCCACCCAGACAGTACATCTATATACAGTTAAGTGCCGAAAATGAGTGCGTTGGCGGGTGAGGGGGGAGGGGGGGGGAGTTAGCATTAGGGATTCTGGTAGACCAGAGTGAGAAGATGTATTCTCAGGGCCTTCTTAAAGCTATGAGAGTCCTGAGTGTGCCTGATCGCCCGCGGTAGCATGTTCCAGGGAACTGGTGCCGCACGTGTGAAGTCTTGAAGACGTGCATGGGAGGTTTGGATGATTGTGGTCTGTAGTTTGATGTCCGTAGCTGAGCGGGGAGAGCGGGTAGGATGGTAGACAGAGATGAGGGAGGAGATGTAGGGGGGGGTGCAGCACTGTGGAGAGCTTTATAGGTGAGTGTGATGAGTTTATCTTGTATCCTGTACTGAATGGGCAACCAGTGCAGTGACTGACACAGGGTAGAGGCATCAGTATAGCGGCTGGAAAGAAAGACAAGCCTGGCTGCTGCATTCAGGACAGATTGGAGAGGGGAGAGTTTGCACAGAGGGAGACCGATAAGCAAGGAGTTACAGTAGTCAAGACGAGAATGAATAAGAGCAGTAATGAGAGTTTGAGTTGTTTTCACAGAGAGAAAAGGACGGCTTCTGGAGATGTTCTTGAGGTGCAGGTGACAGGAGCGGACGAGGGACTGGATATAGGGGGTGAAGGACAGATCAGAATCTAGCATAACCCCCAGACAGCGGGCCTGCTGCCTCGGCGTTATGGTGGTGCCACATACTGAGACAGAAATGGCAGGGTAAGGTCGGTTAGTAGATGGTGGGATGACTAGAAGTTCAGTTTTAGTGAGGTTTAGTTTGAGATAGAGAGAGGACATGATGTCAGAGACAGCCGACAGACAGTCACTGGTGTTTTGTAGCAGGGCGGGAGTGATGTCCTGGGAGTAGTCCCGGCGCCGCCGCTATCCGCCGCCGATCGTTAGGGTCCTAAGCCGTTACCAGTGGCTAAGCTATTGGCTTAGGACCTTGGCGACGGCAGCGGTGGAGGGACTAACTGTATGTGCGTCCGCCGGACGCACATACAGTTAGATGCTTTGGCGGAGCAGAGCGCTCCGCAGAGTACACTGTGGCCGCAGGCAGGATGCGGCCCACTGGAGTGCACAGGACGGGCGGCGTGCGCGTCATCACGCTGCCCGCGCGCGGCCTGGTGACGTCACGCCGCTGAAGAAAAGACCGGGAGCAGCGACAGCGACAGGGAGCGAGGTCAGGTGAGTGCTGTCAGTGTCTTACTTTTAATTTGCTCTATTCATGCTGGGGGCCTATAATCTAATTATAAATGTGCAGGGGGGGGGGGGGCTACTATGTACTTTTATATATGTGCAGGGGGCTACTATGTACTTTTATATATGTGCAGGGGGCTACTATCTACTTTTATATATGTGCAGGGGGCTACTATCTACTTTTATATATGTGCAGGGGGCTACTATCTACTTTTATATATGTGCAGGGGGCTACTATCTACTTTTATATGTGCAGGGGGGCTATTATCTACTTATATACGTGCAGGGAGGAGCTATAATCTACCTATATATGTGCTGTGAGGCCTATAAGCTACCTATATATACACGTGCTGTGGGGCCTATAAGCTATCTATATACCTGCTGGGGGACCTATAAGCTATCTATATACCTGCGGGGGGACATATAACCTACCCATGTGTGCTGGGGGACCTAAACCTGCCTATATACCTACTGGGGGATCCATAACCTGCCCATATACCTGCTGGGGGATCCATAACCTGCCCATATACCTGCTGGGGGATCCATAACCTGCCCATATACCTGCTGGGGGATCCATAACCTGCCTATAAAACTGCTGGGGGATCCATAACCTGCCCATATACCTGCTGGGGGATCCATAACCTGCCCATATACCTGCTGGGGGATCCATAACCTGCCCATATACCAGCATGGGCAACCATCACCTGCCCATATACCTGCTGGGGGATCCATAACCTGCCCATATACCTGCTGGGGGATCCATAACCTGCACATATACCTGCTGGGGGATCCATAACCTGCCCATATACCTGCTGGGGGATCCATAACCTGCCCATATACCTGCTGGGGGATCCATAACCTGCCCATATTCCTGCTGGGGGATCCATAACCTGCCCATATACCTGCTGGGGGATCCATAACCTGCCCATATACCTGCTGGGGGATCCATAACCTGCCCATATACCTGCTGGGGGATCCATAACCTGCCCATATACCTGCTGGGGGATCCATAACCTGCCCATATACCTGCTGGGGGACATGTAAACTACACACCTACCGGGAGACATATAAAGTATATAACCACCTACTAGAGGACGTATAACTTACTGGGGGACCCTATTACCTTCACTGGGGGACACATAATTTACTGCGTTGTGAAGTCGCTAATAGTCGTTAAGCCGGTTGTTAAGGCCTCAAGACAAGTCAGTTGATAAGAGTTAGCAATCGACTCCGCGGACTCCAGTCGATTGTTAAGCCAGTTGTTAAGGCCTCAAGTCGATTGATAAGACCTTAGCAATCGACTCCGGGGACTACCCGGGAGGAGGTGTATAATTGGGTGTCATCAGCGTAGAGATGGTACTGGAAGCCAAATCTGCTGATTGTTTGCCCAATGGGGGCTGTGTAGATGGAAAAGAGGAGAGAACCGAGAACGGATCCCTGAGGAACCCCGACAGCACGAGGAAGAGGAGGTAGATCCTGCAAATGAGGCACTGAAGGAGCGGTCAGAGAGGTAGGATGAGAACCAAGCGAGAGCGGTGTCCTGGAGGCCAATGGTGCCGAGCATGCTGAGGAGAAGATGGTGATCCACAGTGTCAAACGCTGCAGAGAGATCCAGAAGAAGCAACAACGAGTATTTGCCCTGAGACTTAGCTGTTAGGAGATCATTGGAGACTTTAGTTAGAGCAGTTTGTGTGGAGTGTAAACCAGATTGTAGAGGATCGAGAAGAGAGTTAGCAGAGAGATAGCGGATTAGGCGAGAGTAGACCAAGCGTATGGATTTGCTAAAATAGTTTTCGAAAAATAAATATTCCTTTAAGAAAGAGATCCAGAGAGAATACAAAAACTGTTTTTACTGAATTGCTTATTTAGGTTGCAGCCATGTGGTGTCCACCATAAAAGTGCCATCAGTTGTATGCAGATATCAAAAGATGAATATTATTTTCTGAACTACTAGAATGAGGACAGAGACAAAGCATGTTTGTGCCTTAAGGCAAGGAGACGAGGGGCATAGGAAACGCATGTGGCCCCCAGGCCATGTTGTGCACCTCTGAACTTGATCAAGATTTGCCAGCCACAGTGCAGTAAACTATTAGTGACTAAGGTAACAAATATTTTACAAAGTTTCAGTCTGATTACAACATTACCATATGAATACGTAATTGGAAACAGGAGCAGTGCTGCAAACACAGCAACTAAAGCAGATACACTGCTAAATTAAGCCGATAGCTCATCAGCAGTATTTGTCATCTAATACAGATCACTCTGCTACCATCTGAATTGTTGGTGCACAGCCCCATTCCAGTACATTAATTCGGTATTCCCATTTTATTGAATGGTGATAAACAGCTCAGGGACTTAATTTTAAGAACTTTTGTAATGGACGGTTTATCAATTTTGTATCTTTTCCCCAGTCTTTTGCTTTTCTCAGGAATCCCTTTCCGTTCCTATAGTTTCCAGCCACATTCCTCATAATGACATAGCTGGTGGCCGGGAAGCTAGCACATGCGCATCTGTTCCCAGCCCTAGAAATTTTAGACACTTTGGTGGTATTAGAACAGCTCCTACACATGCACAGCAGCTCAGGAGCTGAGCTGTTCCCTGTGTTTTTTATATCTACAAAGGGAGAGCGGGGACATGGAGGGAAGCGGATCGGTCACCAGGACATAGCCTTTTTAGCTAGAAAGAGAAGGGAGAAGAGCAGGGACGTGAAGGGCTACAGATTTCTACAGAGGAGGTGCATACGAATACAATTGCAAAGGGAAAAACCTGAAGATGTTTTTTTTATTTTGAGGATCATTGGGAGCCAACCAGTTTGATCACCAATTTTTTATATATCAACAACATATCATAGTAATGTAATATCACTTGTAACAGTGGGAAAACAGCTTTCAAGGGCTATTCTAATCTCATTGATTAGATTTAAACATGTAGGCAAAAGTAAATAAAGACTACTACAAAATACATTGCTGTTTTGATTTTTCTTTCTTTGAGAGCTAGACGAGATCTGATCTCCTGCTTGTGTTAAAAGCTTCCCTAGGTTATGGACCATCACGCTCTGCTCTTATTGCTACAGCTGCCTGCCCTAGCCGACCATGGGGATGTCACTCCCTGCTGTGTCTTATCAGGAGCATAGGAGTTTATCTGTGTTACTAACCAACTTTAACCTTTTAGGGCTCTGTAGCATTCTGCCATACTATTTAAACCCTTCTATTAGCCCTCTAACAGTCTCAACTAGGAATAGCAGATCTAACATGCCAATCACTGCTGTAGAACCACCCACAGCCCAACTAGAAAGTTGGAACCTCAAGCTGGCTGTGAAGAGCAGGCTCTGTAAAACAGCATGACGAGAACACCCATTTAAGGCTGGGCTGATGTGTTTTTTTTTGTGCTCAAGATGTACTCTCAGATGTTTTAAATCTGTAGAAATGTACATTTGTATATGTAAAAAAAGAAAAATTTATATATATATATATATATATATATATATATATATATATATATATATAATATATCTATATATATATATATATATCATACATATACACACACACATAAATAAAAATAAATAAAAATCCACGGCACTCCTCAGAAAGATTTGAGCAAAGAGTAGTTTATTCCTCCATGCTAGATAGCGACGGGTTTTTAGCTCCCTCACAGAGCCTTTGTCAAGCTCTTAAAATCAGAGCTATCGCTGCTGGCACCCACATTTTCTATTTTGTTTGTTTTTTTTTAGGAAGTGCTGCTTTGTTTATATATTATTTATATATAATATATATATATATATATATATATATATATATATATATATATATACTATCTTCGTCTACATGTTTAACTCTTTAAGGATCAGGCATATTGTGGCCTTAAGCAACAAGTTTTAAATTTTTTGATCACCACCTTCCAAAAATCTTCAGTTTTTGACGACGTAGCTATATTGGGGCTTGTTTTTTGTAGGATGAGTTGTTTCTTTACCACTTTTGCACAACAAAAATCCTATTCTGACACCCATAGTTTTATTTATTGTTCCATCAAGGTAGCCATAGATGGGATTGTTTTATGAACGACAATTTGCAGTTCTTATTAGAACCATTTTTGAGTACATTCATTAATTTATTTCATTTTTTTTAGTGGAAGTATGAAAAAAAAGTAAAATATATATTTTTTCCCCCCATCAACTATGTTCACCATGGCAACAACAGGACACCTTTATTATATACACACACACAATGTGTGTACAGGCAGTCCCCGGGTTACAAACGGGATAGGGATAGTCGAAACAGGTATATTTATTAGATGTAATTCCAGCAAAAAAAAAAAAAAATTAGTTTTGGATAGTGCAGGGAACAGTTTTTACATTTGTTTTGCTGTCTGTGCCCTTTTCTAGAAAATTTCACCTAACGTTCTGTATGTCATGTGCAGCTGTGGCATGCTGGCACTTGGTTATTATGGAGCGTGAATCAGTGTTGAATGTCATCCACTCCCCATAAGTCTCCGTTTGTAACTAGGGGACATATGGAAGTCAGAACGATGTAAGTCAGGGACTGCCTGTATTGGTCTTTTTAACACTTTTTTCATAAAATCAATTTACTGGAAATACCGCATATACTCGAGTATAAGCCGAGTTTTTCAGCCCAAAAAATGAGCTGAAAAACGCTACCTCGGCTTATACTCGAGTCACTGTCGGCGCTCGGGCGCTACGATGGCCTGTGCGCCGGCAGGTACACTTCAGCTACATGCAGCTCCACTTGGAGCGCATATAACTGAAGGCCGAGTACAGCTGACAGCGACGGGCACTGCCGTGGCCCGTCGCTGTCGGCGATCTCTTCCCCTGTACGCGACTCCTCCGGAGCGCATAGAGGGGAAGATACCACTGCGGAGCAGAGAGCGAGCGCTCCGTGCTCCGCAGTGGACTCCGGGCGGCCGCAGACTCGCGGCCGCTGGGAGTTTCCGGCATAGGCAGCGTGTGTCATCACGCTGCGTGCGCGACCTGATGACATCACCCGCCTGTGCCAAGAAGACAGAGCGCGTGGGAGGCCGGAGCAGCGAGGAGGCGGAGCGGCGAGGGAGACGGAGCAGCGGGGAGCCAGGTAAGTGTGTGTTTGTTCGTTTTTTTTGTAACCTGCCTATACCTGCCTATTACCTGGATATAACTAGCCTATTACATGGATATACCTAGCCTATTACCTGGATATACCTAGCCTATACCTGCCTATTACCTGGATATACCTAGGCTATACCTGCCTATTACCTGGATATACCTAGCTTATACCTGCCTATTACCTGGATATACCTAGCCTATACCTGCCTATTACCTGGCTATACCTAGCCTATACCTGCCTATTACCTGGCTATACCTAGACTATACCTGCCTATTACCTGGATATACCTAGCCTATACCTGCCTATTACCTGGCTATACCTAGCCTATACCTGCCTATTCCCTGGCTATACCTAGACTATACCTGCCTATTACCTGGATATACCTAGCCTATACCTGCCTATTACCTGGATATACCTAGCCTATACCTGCCTATTACCTGGATATAACTACCCTATTACCTGCCTATTCCTAGCCTATACCCAGCCTATACCCTACCTACACCTGCCTATACCCAGCCTATACTAGCCTATACCTAGCCTATACCCTACCTATACTAGCCTATACCTAGACTATACCCTAACTATACCAGACTATACCCAGCCTATACCATACCTATTAAAACATATACCTGCCTATTAAATGCCTATTTGTTACATAAACCTGCCTATGGGGGGACATAAACCTGCCTATAACTGCCTATGGGGGACATATACCTGCCTATAACTGCCTATGGGGGACATATACCTGCCTATAACTAACTATGGGGGGCATATACCTGCCTATAACTGCCTATGGGGGACATTAAACTGCCTATACCTGCCTATGGGGGACATTAAACTGCCTATATAATTTTATTGGTATCCATTTTTATTTTTGATATTTACCAGTAGCCGCTGCCTTTTCCACCCTAGGCTTATACTCGAGTCATTAAGCTTTCCCGTTTTTTGTGGCAAAAGTAGGTGCCTCGGCTTATACTTGGGTCAGCTTATACTCGAGTATATACGGTATGTATTTAATTTCTTTTTTTACAGTGTAATTTTTATACTTTATTTTTTCAGTCTCGCTAGGATATTTTATATTAAAATTATTTGATTGCTTGTATAATGCTTTGGTATTCTTAGTATACCAAAGTGTTACTGCCTGAATAACTGACATGCAACCTATTAAGCTGCGTCTACATGACAGTGATTGTAAATCATCCCCATAGAAAATCCGAGCTGTAATGTTTCTTGTCTAGCCCAGGAAAAAAGTGCAGCTCCGTCTTAAAAAGATTAAAATAATCACTTTTCTAAATATATGTCATTAAAAAAAGTGAAGCCTGTGACAGCTACAACATTAATTACATGCCCTTAGTTTCCTGACAGTTTACATTAGACACGACCAGGACACTGACTGGAGCTGATCTGGCCCCGCTTGCATGGTTTGAACTTCTTATCTGATGAAAGGGAACATGAACGAGCTTTGTAGGGACTGGGGAATAAAAGTCTCTGTCTCTTGTATAGAGAATCCACTGGTTGTAATGTAATTATCAGAGTAAAGATTGCAGACGCTCACTGCTCAGCCCTTTTCTTCTTCCTCCCCCTGCAGCTTTTAAGGGACTGGGGAAAAATGTTCCTGTGTCTCCTGTATAGAGAATCCACTGGTTGTAATGTAATTATCAGAGTGAAGATTGCAGACGCTCCCTTGGCTCACTGCTCAGCTCTTCTTCCTCCCCGAGTCCAGCAGTTTGTGAAGGAATGAAAGAAACCTGCCTGCCGCTAATCTTCTCTCCTGAGCAGATAAGTGGGAGAAAACAAAACCCATTAACTTGTGCACAATAGTTATTCTCTGTGATTTAGCAAAACAATGTTTGCTCAACTAGAGAGACTGAGCCTCGGGAACATGCATGGGAGGTGGTACTATGACATTACAGAGGAGGCACTTGTTTTTTAAACACAGAAACAACGCCCCTCTTTTCAGGGCTCAAGTTCAGCCTGTTAGCTGAGGAAATCACTTCTTGGCAAAACTCCTTTAATATTTATGGACTGTCTAATAACAGGGTATGTCCCAAAGGACTGGCGCATAGCAAATGTGGTGCCAATATTCAAAAAGGGGTCAAAAAGTGATCCTGGAAACTATAGGCCGGTAAGCTTAACCTCTGTTGTGGGTAAAATGTTTGAAGGTTTTCTTAGAGATGCTATCCTGGATTATCTCACTGAAAATAAATGTATAACGCCGTTCCAGCATGGGTTTATGAAGGATCGGTCCTGTCAAACTAATCTCATCAGCTTCTATGAGGAAGTTAGTTCTAGACTGGATCGGGGTGAGGCACTGGATGTCATATACCTAGATTTTCCCAAAGCATTTGATATGGTGCCACATAAAAGGTTGGTAAGCGAAATGAGAATGCTTGGACTGGGGGAAAATGTGTGCAAGTGGGTAAGCAACTGGCTCAGAGATAGAAAACAAAGGGTGGTAATTAACGGTGCATACTCAGACTGGATCCCTGTTACTAGTGGGGTACCACAGGGCTCAGTATTGGGCCCTATCCTCTTTAACATTTTCATTAACGATCTTACACAAGGATTGCACAGTAGAATATTGATCTTTACAGATGATACTAAGCTCTGTAAAGTAATCAACACAATAGAGGATAATGTGTTATTACAAAGGGATCTGGATAAGTTGGAGTCCTGGGCAGAGAAATGGCAGATGAGGTTTAACACAGATAAATGCAAGGTTATGCACATGGGGAGGAAAAATCCATTACATGACTACATGTTAAATGGAAAAACACTGGGAAAAAGTCACATGGAGAAGAATTTGGGAATCCTAGTGGACCGTAAATTTAATTGTAGCAGCCAGTGTCAGGCAGCAGCTGCCAAGGCAAATAGGATTATAGGGTGTATTAAAAGCGGCATTGATGCACATGATGAGAACATTATTCTCCCATTATACAAGTCACTGGTTAGACCACACATGGAATATTGTGTACAGTTTGGAGCACCAGTGCACAGGAAATACATTTTAGAGCTTGAACAGGTACAAAGGTGGGCAAAAATAATAATAAAAGGGCAGGGTGGACTGCTATACCCAGAAAGATTAGGGTAATTTAGTTTAGAGGAAAGACAGCTTCGGGGGGACATAATAAATATGTTTAAATACATCAAAGGTCAATACAGAGATCTCTCTCAAGATTTATTTATACCCAGGACTGTATCTAGAACAAGGGGGCATCCTCTACGTCTTGAGGCACGAAAGTTTATACATAAACATAGAAAGGGATTCTTTACTGTAAGAGCAGTGAGACTATGGAACTCTCTCTGAGGAACTTGTCATGGTGAATTCACTAACAGAGTTCAAAAAGGGTTTGGATGCATTTCTGGAGCGTAATAATATAACAGGTTATAGTGTCTAGGATTCTGGAGAGGGGTCGTTGATCCAGGGATTTTTCTGATTGCCAGATTGGAGTCGGGAAGGAATTTTTTCCCTCAAATGAGGACAATTGGCATCTACCACATTTGGGTTTTTTTGCCTTCCTCTGCATCAACACTTTAGCAAAATAGGCTGAACTGGATGGACGTCTTGTCTTTTTTCAGCCTTACAAACTATGTAGTCTACACAGCTCGGATCTTCTGAGGTTGGATTTAAAATCCAAAAACCAGCTAAAAAAGAAAACTTTACTAAAAAAAATTATAGTACTGTTCAATTGAATGGAACTTCCAAAATCCAAAGATCGCAGTAACAAGTGACAAAAACCGATGCAAAAAAAAGAAATAAAAAGTGTAAAATACTGGTCAGACTGATTAGAATCCGGCAAGTATTTTATCCTGTACTGTGTGGACGTAGCCTAAAGCCATGTTCACACGGCTTATTTGTGCGCGGATTGGAGGCGTACTGCGCGCCGGATTTGCGCTGCAGTGCGGCTCCAATCCATCGCAGTAATTACGGTAATCCACTGTTCTCATAGAGAACAGTGGATTCCGTCGCTCCTCCCCTGCGCTGTGAATCCGCCGGGTGGGGAGAAAGTGACATGCACATTATCCAGGCGCAATACGCGCCGTGGATAAGGCAAGTCTATGGGGCCGGCCGGCGGCGCCGCCCCCCCCGCCCCCCGCACCTTATTCAAGCCGGAATTGCCAGCGCAATCCGGCTCGTAATTACGGCTTGAATAAGCCGTGTGAACATGGCCTAAAGGGGATGTTCACACGGCTTATTTTGGGGCGCATTTCGCGGCATACTACGCTTAATACGCAGGGAAACGCACCCCATAATTACAGTAATCCATAGCTCTCATAGAGAACTATGGATTACGCCTCCTCTCCCCGCTCGTACAATCCAATCGTATTGTACGCATGGGAGATAAGTGACAGGTCAATTATTTGCGGCGAATACGCCGCCAACCCCCCAAAGCGCCTTGTGAGTGCGCGCCAGAGTACATCATGTGAACATACCCTTAGGGTATGTTCACACGGCTTATTTTCTAGCGTAATTGCGTGCGTATTTCGCCGCATATTGCACTTAATATGCGGCGAAATGCATGCCGCAATTACGGTAATTCATAGCTCTCATCGAGAGCTATGGATTACGTGTCGTCTCCCCATGCGTACAATACGATCGTATTGTATGCGCGGGGGAGAATTTACATGTCAATTGTTAGCGGCGAATACTGCTCCTGCAGTGATTTTGCAGGCACAGATCCTGTAAGTTTGTGCATTAAGGCACTAGACAACATGATGTATAGGTACTTCATAGTGCCTTAAAAGGTTAAAGCTAATCAATGAGATGGAAATACCCTTTATGTTGCAAATTGATATTACAATATAGAGTTAAAAGCTATATATGTATAGTGCATTTAATATTAACCTACTGCTGCCCAATATTAAAAAAAAACAAAAAACTAAAACATACTCCCCTTAGAACTTGCAGATGTCAGCAGTGTCACCCAGTTTCTGTTTGTATAGTCACGTGCCATTTTCCTGACATCACTGCCCGCAAGTGAACAGCTTGTAGGCAACGATATCAAGAAAATGGCACATTCAACTGATGCTACCCATTGGTTCTGGAACAACAGTAAGTACAAAGGTGAAAATGCATTTTTTGGTTTTATTAGGCAGCAGTAGTTTAATATTTATTTTAAAAAACATAATACGGAACCAGACATTTCCTTCAAGATGAAAGGGGTTTGCCACAAAGTCATTTCATACCTGCTTTATCCAGCATCAGCTTTTAGTGTGCTCAAAGGGGGGAGGGTGTGATTTGTTTAAACTGCATATAATATGACCAAGCAGGTTGAGATCACCTTTCCTCAGTTTGCTCACTCTAGTCAAACAAAGGTCTGTTTATGTAAAGAGCTGTGAGTATTTACAAAGTAGCGGAGTGGTTAGAGCCTCTGTTTTCCAACATAGGTTCAAATCTCTGCAGGAGCCAAATGTTTTGATTTTTTTTTTTGCCTCAATGCACATACCTGGTTGAGGTTTCTTTTTTCTTTTTATTTATTTTCACCGGTTGACTAATTACTAAGGAGTACAGAGGGCAGAGTAGAATGACAGCACCTGGGGTTAAACACTCGCTTAGCAGTGAGTTAGTGTTTGTGATTACTAAGCAGGGAAGAGACGGACAGTAGCTGCCTGAGAGAAGAGGTGATGTCTAAACATGTGCAGCCAGAACTGAGGAGCTTGTCATGGGTCGTATCCCCTGCAGATGAGCAGTAAATTATGGATCACTAAAGAAGCAGCTATAACAAGAATGGTGAAAGTGTTTATTATTTAATTTGCAGGCTTCCTACCTCAATTATACTTCTTGGCAAAACCCCTTTAATCCTGGGTAACAACTTTTAGACTAGGCAAGCAAGACCTGTACACAGCTATCACAGATCATCAAGACAATTTGCTTTAGCAACGCAACCACAAAAAAAAAAAAAGTTTACAGCTTACCTTCTTCCTTCTGGGGAACTGCAACCCACTGGATCAGTGCAAAGAGAAGGAGAATGACCAAAGAGGCCATACCAATCCCCCGAAATGTTTCTGCAGCACCTGCAACAGCAAAACACACATTGTCCATTAGGAGGTAGGTGCATTTAGGAACCAGAAATCTTTAGACGTTTACATTCAAACTTTAAAGGAGTAAAAGGAAGAGTTTAACATTTCATGGACCTCTTCTTTGAAACATCAGATTTACTGGGAAACTTGTACAATAAAAACAGACAATATAAAAGTCTAAGTATTTATTTATGTTTGCATTGAAGGCTCCATAGAAAATTTTATCAGAGTGGTGTTGAGATACCAAAACAGATCAAATTATAAGTCAATGGGGTTCCACAGGAGCTGTGGGTATCCAACACACAACATCTAGCAGAGTACTATGGTTTCCATTATTGTTTTTTTGGGTACGGTCTTCTAAAATATACTTGTTTGACAATATACAGTACCTTACAGAAATATACAGTGGCAAAGTACAGAGTCCACGAACAATAACCCTTAATAAAATGTAATTAAATAAAGAGGAATATACTAGTATCTATACATATCTAAGAGATAATGTTATCACTGGAAATATTTTTATTTTTGTATCCAGTCAATATTTAAAACATAGTTGCCAACTTTTGAAAATGGAAAAGCGGGAGATTGGAGACAATTTGCATGGACACGCCCATCTTGTTGGTGTGCCACGCCCCTTCAAAAAGCCACACCCACTCCGCCTAACTGCATAACAGCTTTGGAAGAAAGCCAGGTAGATGCCCTTATAGCCAGGTAGTAGCCCCCCCCATAACCAGGTAGTGCCCCTTACAGGCAGGTAGATGCCCCCTGGTAGCCAGGTAGATGCCCCCTTTTAGTAGCCAGGTAGATGCCCCCCTTTAGTAGCCAGGTACTTGACCCCCTTTAGTAGCCAGGTACTTGACCCCTTTAGGTAATAAAAGTAAAATAATAAAAGCCACTTACCTCACCAGGCTCCCTGCAGCTACCGGACATCTCCCGGGCGATTCCTCAGCGTCGCAGGGGGAGCGAGTGCAGCGCGCGTCACACCCCTGCGACGCTGATCTGTATGTACAGCGCACAACGGCGCTGTACATACAGGGGGAAAAGGGAGGGGGGGAACGATCCCTCCTGCCTCCTCCCTGCATAGTGAAAATTTCCCCGTGTGAGCGGCCGTTTTTACCCGCCTGTGGGAGCGGCCCGGGCGGCGCCAGTGTAGCGCACCGCGTCTCGGGCCCCCGGGGGTCATTTAAAAAACCTGCTCCCGCTGGTGGCGGGGGTTTGCCAACTCTCCCGGGGGGGGGGGGGGGGCCCCCTTTAGGGACGCCCCCCCCCGGGGCAAAAAGCGGGAGAGTTGGCATGTAGGTTTTTTAAAAGGAGCATTCCCATTTCATTGATTACAAAAAACATGTAAGCAAAGGTAAATGAAGACAATTAAACACATTTCTGTTCTGATTTTGCTTGTTTACAAAGTTAGAGCACTTCTTATATCCTGCTTGTTTACAGAAGGTTTCCTAGATGGACGACCAAGTCTCTCCGCGCTAGCAGCCCCGGCCAGAATGATGAATGGCTCCCTACTGTGTGTTTTCAGCAGCACATGAGCTAGTTTACCTTTCTCACTTAGGGTATGTTCACACGATGTACTGGGGCGTGTACTGTACACGCCGCAGTAGCCATGTTTTTGGGAAAGACCGCCCAAAAATCAGTGTTTTACTTCTAAGGACGGGGGGCCCCGGCCTTTCTCCTCTATTATCCAGGCGAAAGGGCCCCCGCAAAGAAGTGACCTGTCGCTTCTCTCCCCCGCCATACAATATGATCGTACTGTACGCCGGGGAAGACGAGGCATAATTCATAGCTCTCTAGGAGAGCTATGAATTACCCTCATTGCGGCGTGCATTTCGCCCGTATTAATGGGCAAATACGCAGCAAAATGCGCGCCGCAATTATGCCGTGTGAACATACCCTTACAATCTTTAACCATTTAAAGCTCCCGTAACCTTTTGCCCTGCTGTTATTACTCCCATGAACAAGCTCAGCTAGAAATAGCAAAGCTGAAATATCAATCAGTTATCTAGAACCACCCACAGCCTGAATAGGAAGTGGAATCCAGAAGATGGCTCTGAAGAGCAGGCTCTGTAAAAAGCCAGATGTAAGTGAAATTTTTTTTTTTTTTATAGAACCCACTCTTGACAGTTGCTTCAAGTTCCCTCTTCTTGGGCATGCTGTGGGCGGTTCTACAGCACTTTCTGATATTTCAGTTCGCCAGCTCCTATTTCTAGCTGTGACGGTTTTAAAAAGAAAATAAATTTGTTGTGAGAGGAAGCTGGCAAGACAACATAGTGATTCTTCTACATTCACACAGTTACCTGTTTATTCACTTTAAAGATAATAGTGTCACTCTATAGTCCTTACAGCAGGGGCATAGCTATAGAGTTGCAGAGGTAGCAGTCGCTACCAGGCCCCAGAGCCCCGTTTGCACATACGGTAGTAGGTGGGGGCACTTTTATAGATTTTGCATTGGGATATACACTCACCGGCCACTTTATTGGGACACCTGTCCAACTGCTCGTTAACACTTAATTTCTAATCAGCCAATCACATGGCGGCAACTTAGTGCATTTAGGCATGTAAAACATGGTCAAGACAATCTCCTGCAGTTCAAACCGAGCATCAGTATGGGGAAGAAAGGTAAATTTGAGTGCCCTTTGAACGTGGCAGGGTTTGTTGGTGCCAGAAGGGCGGGTCTGGTATTTCAGAAACTGCTAAATCTCCTGGGATTTTCACCACAACCATCTCTAGGGTTTACAGAGAATGGTCCGAAAAAAGAAAAAACATCCAGTGAGCGCAGTCCTGTGGGCGGAAATGCCTTGTTGATGCCAGAGGTCAAAGGAGAATGGGCAGACTGGTTTGAGCTGATAGAAAGGCAACAGTGACTCAAATAGCCACCCGTTACAACCAAGGTAGGCAGAAGAGCATCTCTGAACGCACAGTACGGCGAACTTTGGGGCAGATGGGCTACAGCAGTAGAAGACCACCCCGGGGTGCCACTCCTTTCAGCTAAGAACAGGAAACTGGGGCCCTCCAATTTCCCCAAAAGCTCATCGAAATTGGACAGTAGAAGATTGGAAAAACGTTGCCTGGTCTGATGATCTCGATTTCTCTGCGACATTCGATGGTAGGGTCAAATTTTGGGCGTCAACAACATGAAAGCATGGATCCATCCTGCCTTGTATCAATGGTTCAGGCTGTGGTGGTGGTGTCATGGTGTGGGGAATATTTTCTTGGCACTCTTTGGGCCCCTTGGTACCAATTGAGCATCGTTGCAACACCTTGTTGAATCTATGCCACGAAGAAATTGAGGCAGTTCCCGAAGGCAAAAGGGGTCCAACCCGTTACTAGCATGGTGTACCTAATAAAGTGGCCGGTGAGTGTATACACACACACATAAACGGACACACACACGGACACACACACATAAACGGACACACACACGGACACACACACACATAAACGGACACACACACACACACTTCCTTCAAGCTTAATTCTTGGTAAAATAAAAAAAAAGAAAATTACTGAATCAATCCAGCTTACCATGATTTAGACGGCTGAGAACAGGGCAAACTGGGCATGATCTGTGCTTTTAGTATAATAAATTAACCCCTTAACGCCGGAGCCAGTTTTGGCCTCTCTGACAGAGCCCCATTTTTGAAATCTGTCATGTGTCACTTTATGCAAGAATAACTTTTTGACACTTTTACCTATCCATGTGATTCAGAGATTGTTTTCTTGTGACACATTGTGCTTTAGGAAAGTAAGATATTTTGGTCCAAAAAGTCCTTGTTTATTTCTGAAAAATATGAAACTATCATGAAAAATTTGAAATCTGTACCTTTTTCAAACTTCAAAAATTTCCGCATGCAAGACAGATAGTTATTCCACTCAAAATAGTTTATAACTAACATCTACCATATGACTACTGTAGGTTGGCATCATTTTTTCTAAATGTCTTTTTTTTTTTTTAAACGACATTAGGGGGCTTAGAAATTTAGTACGGTAGTAATTTTAAAATTTTCAAGAAAATTTGCAATAAACATTTTTTTTTTTTAGGGACCAGTCCAGTTCTAACATGATTTTGATTGGCCTGTATGTTAGATACCTCCATAAATGACTTCATCTAAGAAACTACACCCCTTAAAGTATTCAAAACAGGATTTAGGAAGTTTATTGACCCATTAGGTGTTTCACAGGAATTAAAGCAAAGTGGAGGTGAAATTTCTAAATTTCACTTTTTTTTTTTTTACTTTTTTTTTTCAGTTTTACATTTTTTATTTCACAAGAACACAGTAATTTGACAGGGGAAACGCTTTATATTTTGCCCAGATTCTCAGTTTTCAGAGATATCGCAATTTTGGGGCCCATGCGCATTTGGTCAAACCCCAAGCCCCAAGTAGGGGGAGCACCTACCGGCTCTGGGGTCTCATTTTCATTACGATTTTATTTTTGGCGCCATTTCAGGTTTTCAGCGCCCTTAAGGTGCTAAAATTTAATAAACACCCCTAAAAAGACCCCATATTGGAAACTACACCCCTCAAGGAATATATCCAGGGGTGCAGTGAGTATATCGACCACACAGGTGTTTCACAAATTTGTTTAGTGTTAGGCTGGGAAAATGAAAAAAATTTTTTTCCAACAATCTGCGATTTTAGCTGAAAAAGTTTTATTTTTACAAGGAATCCTGGTAAAAAAAAAAAAGCAACCAAAATTGTGTCACACAATTTCTTCCAAGTTCAGCAATACCCTACATGTGGGTGTAAACTGCTGTTTGGGTGCATGGCAGGGGGTACAAAGGAATGAGCGCTATTTGGCTTTTGGAACGCAGATTTTGGTGGGGCCATGTCGCATTTGCAAAGCCCCCAAAGTAGCAGAACAGGTGAAACCTTCCAAAAGTTGCCCCATTTTGGATTCAACACCCCTCAGGAATCTCATCTAGGGCTGTATTGTGCATTTTGGGTGCACAGATGTTCCATAGTTTTTTTTTAGCATTGGGCCATGAAAATGGGGGGTGGGAGGACGCAGTTCAGCCATTGTTTTTTTGGGCTTCATTTTTAAAATGTTTGCCGTGCAGTGTAAATAACTTTACTATGGGGGTCGGTACAATTACATTGATATAGATTTTATATAGTTTTTTTTAATGTTTTATTACTTTACACAATAGAAATAGGTATATAAAAAATTGTGTTTTTATGTTGTCCTATTCTGACAACCATAGCTTTTTTATTTTTCTGTATACGGAGCTGGTTATGGGTTTGTTTTTTGCGGGATGAGTTGACGTTTTTATTAAGGTTTTTGTGAGGCATTTTGAACAAAATAAAGCATTCCTGGTAGTGTTTTTTTATCTTTTACAGTGGTCACCGTGCGGTATAAATTACATGCTAGCTTTACTCAGCAGGTCAATACGATCATAGTGATACCAAATTTGTATTTTTTTTTATGTTTTACTGCTTTTACACAAAAACACTTTTATTCAAAAAAGGAAAACACGTTTTTGCATCGCCATAGTCTGAGAGCCATAACTTTTTTTATTTTTCTGTGCGGAGCTGTGTAGGGGCTTGTTTTTTGCGGGATGAGTTGACGTTTTTTATTTGTATCTTTTTTTTGGGGACAAGACTTTTTGATCAGTTTTAAATCCGTTTTTTTGGAAGGCAGTGTGACGAAAATACTGCAATCCTAGGAGTGTTTTTTATTTTTATTTCTAACAGCGTTCACTGTGCAGTACCTATGACAAGTTAGTTTTACTCTGTGGGTAGATACGATTACGGCAATACCCAATTTACATAGTTTTTTTGTGTTGAAGCACTTTAAAAAAAAAAAGTATTTTTTTATGTAAAACAATTTTTATGCATCACTGTCTTCTGAGAGCCATAACTTTTTTATTTTTCCGTATACATAGACAAGTACTTTTCTTTTGCGGGATAAACTGACGTTTTATTTGGTACAAATTTGCCGTTTATATGATTTTTTGATCGTTTTTTATTCCATTTTATGTGCTGCGGGATGAACAAAAATCGCAATTCTTTGATTTTCTTTAAATTTTTTTTAACAGCGTCCACCTTATGGGTTAATTAATATGACATTTATAGGACAAGTTGCTACGCACGCGGCGATACCAAATATGGGTACTTTATTTATTTTTGATCTTTTTGGGGCGTTTGGCAAGGAGAAAAGGGCGATGCACGTGTTTTTTATTTTATTTTTTGTGTTTTACTTTTTTCACTTTTTTTTTTTTTTACTTGTTTACACGTGTTTACACTTTTTTTTTACTTTTGCCCCTAGGGGATTTATAACAACAATCTTCAGATTGCTGTTATAACGCAGGCCAGAACACAGTATTGCTGCTGTGTACTGGTCGGCATGACAACTGTCAGTCACAATGCCCACAATGCATTGTGGGCATCGTGACATCACAGACGGCCCTGGGAAGTGATCTTCAGTTCCCGGAGCCAGCTGGTAAGCGATCACTGCTGCACAATAGTGCAGCAGCGCTTCGAAGAGCAGCAGGAGGGGCTCCCTCCTCCTGCCTGTGACTTAGCTCCGACGATTTTAATTGATCGTCGGAGTTAAGGGGTTAAACACCCACGGCCGGAGCTCACTCCGGCCGTGGGTGATGCGGCATGAGGCTAGCGGTAATTTACTGCTGGTCCCATGTCGCGATCGTGCGGGGCTCGGCCGCACGATCGCCAGGACATATGCATATGTCCATTTGCGGGAAGTCACTTCCCTCTAGGACGTATGCATACGTCCCATGTCGGGAAGGGGTTAAACTTCCTAAGGCCCCGTTCACACGGCTTATTCTGCCGCGGATTGGCGCCGTACTGCGCGCCGGATTTGCGCTTCAGTACGGCGCCAATCCGCGGCAGCAATTACGGTAATCCACTGTTCTCAATGAGAGCAGTGGAATCCGTCGCTCCTCCCCGCTCGGCGAATCCGTCGGGCGGGGAGAAAGTGACATGCACATTATTTACGGCGCGGACGCGCCGTAAACAATGCATTGTCTATGGGGCCGGGAGCGGCGCCCCCGCCGCGCTCCGGCCCCGCCCTCGTCCCGCCCGCTTATTCCCGACGGATTTGTGCGCTCAATACGGCGCACAAATCCGCCGTGAATAAGCCGTGTGAACGGGGCCTAAGGGTTTTTTACACAGGCTAATAAATGCCTATTTGGGCATCATATGACTTAAAAGTCAATGGGATCTCTGCAAAGTATTTATAATTATTGCCCAATTGTTCGGTGATGTATGGCCACACACCACTTGTGAGCAAAGTTATTGACTTAAGAGAACCTGTCACATAGATTATGCCCCCCTTGCTGAAGACAGCACAAGCTAGTGACAGACATGCTATTTCCAGCGCGGTGTCCCTTATTCTATAAGATGCTGTAGTTTCAGAGTATTTAATGCTCAAATCTGCAGTTTTCAGCCAGAAAAGAGTCCAGCTTTTTCATGAGCAGGTGTTAGCCCTGCCCACCCGATGCTAGCCCCACCCACCAGTTATTCACGTTTCTACCTATTCAAAGCAATAGGTTAATCAGTTGTGAGGTAGGCGGGGCTAGCCTCAAGTCATAAATTAAACTGACTTTTCAGGAAAAGCTGGACTCTTTTGCTGACTGAATACTGTCATATCTGAGCATTAAATACTCTAAAACTACAGAATCTTACAGAATAAGGGACACCGCACTGGAAACAGCAGGTCACTAGCTTGTGCTGTTCTCAGCAAGGGGGGCATAACCTATGTAACAGGTTCCCTTTAAAGAGAACCTGTTTATGGATTTGAGATTTGTTGTTTTTAGGTGGGGGGAGCTATAGCCTTTATAGGTACCATATTGGAGTACATATGACTTTTTGATTATGTTTTATTTCATTTTTTTCTTTTTTTTTTTAAAAAAGGTGTTTCCCCTTCTCATTACTTCTACACCTGCCGCCAGGTCAGAGAGAGCGACAGGTCAACCACTGAGAACAGGGAGATGGCTGCACTTGCACAACTCTACCCATTTTTCTATGAAATTTCCAAATAGCTAAGCACGCTCACTCCACTATATTCAGAACTCCCATAAAAATAAAAATGGAGAGAGTTGTGCAAGTACAGCCAACTCACCGTTCTCAATGGCTGGATTGTAGCTCTTTATGAACCGAGTGCAAATGTGGAAGTAATGAAACCAGAAAACCCCTCGCAGCAAGGTGACCCAAAACAGCAATTGTGGCATTTTTTTTTACCATGCTGGATAAAGGACACGTTTAATAATTCAGGCAATTCCAAAAGCAGTATTGACAATTATCTTTAATATATTTTTATTTTTTAAGACCGACTTTTAATAAAGCAGTAAAAGATTTGACGAATGTGTCAGGAGCCACTTGCACATTTCAGCTTTAGGAAAATTCCTCACGTAAAATATAGCAAACTTGTAGCAGGGCCCCACCCCCTTATTAATGAGCCCCATTCAGTTTCTTCTATACAGTGTGGCGGTGGGAGTGTGGGAAGGTATACCAATGTGCATGGGGTCTATGGGCATGTTGAAGCATACATGTGAGAATGTACCCAACGTATACCTCCGATGTACCAAATAAACCTGATGTGAACTGCCCCTAACATACATTTTTTGTCAATTTCTTGAGAAAACCCTTTTCTTAGCGATTTCAGAGTTTGTTATCACTGTTGGAGGAGAGATGGAGGAGGAGTTAAACCAATACGCTAGCAAGGCAGGTTATCGGCTCTTAAATGCCTGCTCCAGCTAGGTCTAGAAGGGAACCCACACAGATTTTTAAGAGACTGCAGCTAGGGTTCTGCTCCTAGCATTTCAGATGTAGAAGATAAGAAATTATGAATTGGCTCTTTTGAAGACAAATCCGATTTGCTCAATGGTAACTAAAACGAGACATGTCTTAATTGGAAACATTAAGGCTTACCAAAAAAATTGACCAATACACCTCCAATCATAGCACCACATCCTCTACCAAGTCCAAGATGAAGACCTTGAAGAATGCCCTGAGCAGAAGTCCGTAATGCCGGTGGTACTGCAGCACTCAGATATGAAATACAAGATGCCCATATAGCTGCATGAGTCACACCTGTAAAAAGCAACAACAACTTAATCATGCAGTGATAACTTATTCATGTAATATGGTGTATGTGTAATAAAAGAAAAACTGAACACAGCATCAGATTACAGATTTAAAAATATAAGTGCCCTAAGTAAGGCTACTTCAGGTATTTTTCATAATGGAGACCACCTAGTATGTTTTCATAGCTACAGCTCACAATGCTAAGTCCCTATTCACAAGAAGAATACAGCAAGCGGAAAACCATAGAGACCCAGCATTGGCACAAAGGAAGGCATGTACAGGTTTGGGGAGTGGGAGGGGGGTGGTTTAATGGGGGCACCAGCAGCTTACCATTTATTTTTTTAAGAACCAGGAAAACTCTGTAAACATTAATACCACAGAGCATCCTCCAGTCAGTAGGTATTGTAAAAGCTATACAGTACTTTGCAGACCTTCATGTTTGTTCATATAAAAGTTAACAGTGTGGAGCCTCCTTGAATTACCGTTTATGCGTCATAATTTTGCTGTTGTCATTTTACATAAAACAAACAGTTTCACTGGTTCAATTAAAGTAGTTGGTTTGGGTAAACAGTAAGCTGGTTTTCAGTTCTCTCAATGTTTGCCACTTGCAACCATATGTGCTTGTATTAAAGGGGTTGTCTCACTACAAAGATTGTCATTCAAATAAAAGATCTTTAAAAAACAAGCAAGTTTGCAATATATGTCAATAACAAATCTCCTACTGATTTCTAGATAACCTGTTTTTAGGGGCTGCTGAAGTCTCTATAGTCACCGACCCGCTTGTTCTCTCTCATAGGCTGCATCTCCGGCATCTCATCACAGCAGGTCGGAGTCAGGAGTGAGCAAGTTTAGCTATCTCCTGTCCGTCCTCTCTCTGCTTGCTGAGCAGAGCAGTGATTTGGGGCAAGCATACTAGCAGCCCCTGACATTTCCCCTGCTGCCTTATCTGCCTGGCTATTATTCATGTTGTGTCCACCTGTGTCTCTGCCTAATTATTATTCACTGCCTGTTAACTATTTCCTGCCCCTGTCATTCAGCTCTGAGTTTGCCTAATTAGCATTCACTCTCCTGTTTACCTATTCAGCTTCACTGCTGAAGTGAATGACTCTGACAGGAAATAGTCAAAAGGCAGTGAATAATAATTAGGCAGAGACACAGGAGTTCTCACAGCAGTGTGATAACTCAGTAAAAAGACAATAGAGTGCCTGGTGAGGGGTTGAATGACTGGCAGCTAGTACCAAAGGAAGATCACATCAGGCATTATTTGAATCTCTCCCCCACACACACCTCTGCCCAATTCCCTGTGCTGAGAACCCCGGGCCTGGGTCATCGCCTGCCCTGCCTGCTCTCATGTATGGGGAGAGAAATATGTGAACAAAAGCTGTTTCATCCACTCACGGTGGATGCTATTGAACGGTCAGCAGGAGTGCAGCAAGAGAAAGAGAACTCTGTGATCTGAGATGCTCTCCCTTCCAATGCTAAGTCTTAGCATCGGGAGCGAGCACGGCAGCATGATGATGTCACCTAGATGAAGGGAGGAGGGAGAGGAGTCGAGGAAACCAATAATCCCGCCCATGATTTCAAAAATCCAGCTCTGAACATAGCACCGAGACAACCCCTTTAAGTTAACAGAAACATTAATATATATATATATATATATATATATATATATATATATATATATATATATATATATACACATATATATACACATACATATATATATACACATACATACATATATATATATATATATATATATAAATAAACACACACACACATACAGAGAGTAATACCCCGTTATCCATTGCTTCGGTCTTCATCATTTCACAGTTACTTCACCATCAGTGTAGCAAAAAACCTTGTTATCCGTTGTTTCGCTTCACAGATACATCACTTTACATGCAACCATTCCTTATTCACTGCAGTTACTTTAGCTGGCGTCATAAAGCCACATCATCTTTTACTGTATTCTGCTTACAATGTTCTTTACACCCTTATAACATTATACTGTACAGTACTTTTTTTCCCCCTGCCTCATTATCCATCGTTTTGTTTTTCATCCCTCTTTTCTGAAACGTAACCCCAGCGGATAACAGGGTATCCCTGTATATGTATTTCATACACACTCACACTTTATCAAAATGACTAATGCATTGGGTAACAGTGTTAAAATAGATTTAGTAGAATTAGGGCCGCCATACAGGGGGTACAGCCAGTACTCCTGTACTAGCTGCCTGAGCCAGAACACGGACCCAGCGGCTCAGAGTGTGCAGAGAGGGGCCTGTGCTCCGAGTCAGAGGAGCGCTCAATACAGCTGCAGCATCTCCCTCACTTCAGATTCCTCTGCTCCTCCTGTGAAGGGATGGCCCCTCCTCTCTCTCTGAAGGAGTCACTGAAGCCCCGCCCACAGGCAGTGAGAGAGAGGAGGGGCCATCCCCTCACAGGATGAGCAGAAGAAACTGAAGTGAGTGAGACACTGCTGCAGCTCTGTTCATGTATCGAGCGCTCCTGTGACATGGAGTGCAGCCCCCCCCCTCACATTGAGATACTCAAGCCCACCCTGCCCCAGAACCCCCCACTGAAACCCTCCACCTACCCCAGTGCCCTCCACCAGGGCCCCAGCTATGTGGGGCCCCTCTGAAGCCCACCCTGCCCCAGCACCTCACCCTGGGCCCCTCTGAAGCCCCCCACCTGCCCTAGTGGCCCCAGCTGTGTGGGGCCTCTCTGAAGCCCACCCTGCCCCAGCGCCCCCCCACACCGGGCCCTCTGAAGCCCCCCACCTGCCCAAGGGCCCCCACCTGGCCCCAACTGTGTGGGGCCCCTCTGAAGCCCACCCTGCCCCAGCACCTCCCCCTGGGCCCCTCTGAAGCCCCCCACCTGCCCCCAGCTGTGTGGGGCCTCTCTGAAGCCCACCCTGCTTCAGCGCCTCCCCCTGGGCCCATCTGAAGCCCCCCACCTGTCCCCAGCTGTGTGGGGCCTCTCCCTAAGCCCATCCTGCTCCAGCGCCTTCCCCTGGGCCCCTCTGAAGCCCCCCACCTGCCCTAGTGCCCCCACCTGGCCCCAGCTGTGTGGGGCCCCTCTGAAGCCCACCCTTCCCCAGCACCTCCCCCTGGGCCCCTCTGAAGCCCCCCACCTGCCCTAGTGGCCCCAGCTGTGTGGGGCCTCTCTGAAGCCCACCCTGCCCCAGCGCCCCTCCCCTGGGCCCCTCTGAAGCCCCTACCTGCCCTAGTGCCCCACCTGGCCCAGCTGTGTGGGGCCCCTCTGAAGCCACACCCTGCCCAAGCACCTCCCCCTGGGCCCCTCTGAAGCCCACCCACCTGCCCTAGTGGCCCCAGCTGTGTGGGGCCCCTCTGAAGCCCACCCTTCCCCAGCACCTCCCCCTGGGCCCCTCTGAAGCCCCGCACCTGCCCCCAGGTGTGTGGGGCCCCTCTGAAGCCCACCCTGCCCCAGCGCCTCCCCCTGGGCCCCTCTGAAGCCCCCCACCTGCCCCCGGCTGGGTGGGACCACTCTGAAGCCCACCCTGCCCCAGCGCCTCCCCCTGGGCCCCTCTGAAGCCCCCCACCTGCCCACGGCTGTGTGGGGCCCCTCTGAAGCCCAGCCTTCCCCAGCACCTCCCCCTGGGCCCCTCTGAAGCCCCCCACCTGCCCTAGTGGCCCCAGCTGTGTGGGGCCTCTCTGAAGCCCACACCCTGCCCAGCGCCCCCCCTGGGCCCCTCTGCAGCCCCCCACCTGCCCTAGTGCCCCGCACCTGCCCCCAGCTGTGTTGGGGCCCTCTGAAGGCCTGCCTGGCCCAGCTTCTCCCCCTCGGCCGCTCTGAAGCCCCGCACCTGCCCCCAGCTGTGTGGGGCCCCTCTGAAGCCCACCTGCCCCAGCATCTCCCCCTGGGCCCCTCTGAAGCCCCCCCACCTGCCCTAGTGGCCCCAGCTGTGTGGGGCCTCTCTGAACCCCACCCTGCCCCAGCGTCCCCCCTGGGCCCCTCTGAAGCCCCCACCTGCCCTAGTGCCTCCACCTGGCCCCAGCTGTGTGGGGCCCCTCTGAAGCCCACCCTGCCCCAGCATCTCCTCCTGGGCTCCTCTGAAGCCCCCCACCTGCCCCCAGTCTGTGTGGGACCCCTCTGAAGCCCACCCTGCCCCAAGCCCCCCCCCTGGGCCCCTCTGAAGCCCCCCACCTGCCCCCAGCGTTGTGGGGCCTCTCTGCAGCCCACCCTGCCCCAGCACCTCCCCCGGGGCCCCTCTGAAGCCCCCCCGCGGCCCAAGTGGCCCCAGCTGTGTGGGGCCTCTCTGAAGCCCACCCTGCCCCAGCCCCCCCCCCCCCTGGGCCCCTCTGAAGCCCCCCACCTGCCCTAGTGCCTCCACCTGGCCCCAGCTGTGTGGGGCCCCTCTGAAGCCCACCCTGCCCCAGCGTCCCCCCTGGGCCCCTCTGAAGCCCCGCACCTGCCCCCAGCAGTGTGGGACCCCCTGAAGCCCACCCTGCCCCAGCGCCCCCCCCCCACCGGGCCCTCTGAAGCCCCCCACCTGCCCAAGTGCCCCCACCTGGCCCCAGCTGTGTGGGGCCCCTCTGAAGCCCACCCTGCCCCAGCACCTCCCCCTGGGCCCATCTGAAGCCCCCCACCTGCCCTAGTGGCCCCAGCTGTGTGGGGCCTCTCTGAAGCCCACCCTGCCCCAGAGTCCCCCCTGGGCCCCTCTGAAGCCCCCCACCTGCCCTAGTGCCCCCACCTGGCCCCAGCTGTGTGGGGCCCCTCTGAAGCCCACCCTGCCCCAGAGCCTCCCCCTGGGCCCTCTGAAGCCCCCCACCTGGCCCCAGCTGGGTGGGGCCCCTCTGAGCCCCCCCATCCCCAGCACCTCCCCCTGGGCCCCTCTGAAGCCCCCCACCTGCCCTAGTGGCCCCAGCTGTGTGGGGCCTCTCTGAAGCCCACCCAGCCCCAGCACCTCCCCCGGGCCCCTCTGAAGCCCCCCATCTTCCCTAGTGGCCCCAGCTGTGTGGGGCCTCTCTGAAGCCCACCCTGCCCCAGCGCCCCCCCTCCTGGGGCCCTCTGAAGCCCCCCACCTGCCCTAGTGCCTCCACCTGGCCCCAGCTGTGTGGGGCCCCTCTGAAGCCCACCCTGCCCAGCGTCTCCCCCTGAGCCCCTCTGAAGCCCCGCACCTGCCCCCAGCTGTGTGGGACCACGCTGAAGCCCCGCCAGCCCCACCGCCTCCCCCTGGGCCCCTCTGAAGCCCCCCACCTGCCCCCAGCTTTGTGGGGCCTCTCTGAAGCCCACCCTGCTCCAGCGCCTCCCCCTAGGCCCCTCTGAAGCCCCGCACCTGCCCTTGTGGCCCCAGCTGTGTGGGGCCCTTCTGAAGCCCACCCTGCCCCAGCACCTCCCCCTGGGCCCCTCTGAAGCCCCCATATGCCCTAGTGGCCCCATCTGTGTGGGGCCTCTTTGAAGCCCACCCTGCCCCAGCGCCCACCCCCCCCCTGGGCCCTCTGAAGCCCCCCACCCTGCCCTAGTGCCTCCACCTGGCCCCAGCTGTGTGGGGCCCCTCTGAAGCCCACCCTGCCCCAGCGCCTGTCCCTGGGCCCCTCTGAAGCCCCCCACCTGCCCCCAGCTTTGTGGGGCCTCTCTGAAGCCCACCCTGCTCCAGCGCCTCCCCCTATGCCCCTCTGAAGCCCCCCACCTGCCCAAGTGCCCCCACCTGGCCCCAGCTGTGTGGGGCCCCTCTGAAGCCCACCCTGCCCCAGCGTCTCCCTCTGGGCCCCTCTGAAGCCCCGCACCTGCCCCCAGCTGTGTGGGGCCCCTCTGAAGCCCACCCTGCCCCAGCGCCTCCCCCTGGGCCCCTCTGAAGCCCCCCACCTGCCCCAGCTTTGTGGGGCCTCTCTGAAGCCCACCCTGCTCCAGCACCTCCCCCTGGGCCCCTCTGAAGCCCCCCACCTGCCCTAGTGGCCCCAGCTGTGTGGGGCCTCTCTGAAGTCCACCCGACCCAGCACCCCACACTGAAACCCCTGGGGCCCCCCCATCACACCACCCAGGAACCAGCTGTGTGGGGCCCCTCTAAAGCCCCTGCGCCAGCGCCCCCTCTCCCCTGGGCCCTAGCTGTGCAGGGTCCCTCTGAAGCCTCAGGGTCCCCTCTGAAGACCACCCTGCCCCAGTGCCCCCCCCGGGCCCTACCTGTTCGGGGCCCCTCTTAAGCTGGGAGAAGTCATCTAATCTGGACCGAATGGAGAAGAGAAGGGAAAGTGAACGACTGGTCAGACGAGACGTCACCTGTGAGTCACTAAATGTAACTGCACCTGTATCTATCCCTATAATACCCCTGTAATATCAGTCTTATTGAGTTATATTCACCAACAGTACAGTGGTATTGGTCTGGGTATACTGGTTTGGTCAGTAATAGTGGTGACATGTGGCAGTATTTTCTGGCCCTTCTATACGTACTGACCCACACAATATTGATAAACTGTAAGGCCCTGTTCACACGACGGATTTGGCCGCGGTTATGGCAGCGGGTTCTGACGCGGTTTTGCCCGCGGAAACCGCGTCCAAATCGCGCCCAGTTTATTAACATGGTTTCCTATTGTAAACCGCATTAATATTCACACGCCGCGGGTGTTTGAGAACTCTAGTGTCAATTCTTGGCAGGGAGTCCTCAGCACGGCGGCCGCGGTGTTGCCGCGCGTGTCGCCGCGGGCGTAACAGCGGCTCGCGTCGCGGTTTGCCCCCTGCCTACTAATTTGCATGGGGGCAAACCCTGGCTGCAAGCCGTGCCCCAAACCACGCCGCAAACCCGCGTCGTGAGACGCGAGGTTAGGACGAGATTTGGCTGCGGCCAAATCCGCGCAATTGCATTTTTTTTTCTTGGGTTGGGTGACTATTGAGCGGGCGGGGCAATGGGGGCAGGGTTGACGGGGGGCCCCAGACGCTTCAGCTGTATGGGGCCCAGAAATTTCTGATGGCGACCCGGAGTAGAATTTGATACTGATAATTATGCATTATTTACACAAAAAGCCTCATAGAGCACAGACAAAATATGCCAACATCTGCATAACCTAATGACAGTAAAAAGGTGTTGATGTATTAAATAATACTTAGAACAAAATTGGGCAATTTTGTAACCTATTTTCATGACATTTTCTGTGGCTTCCTGCAGTTCTATACAATTTGTCTGATGACATGAAACGCAGTGCGTCTCACAAAAGACTTTCAAAATGAGGGAGGAAACTGAAGGCACCCACGAGACAGAGGTCGGAAGATAAAGCAAAAGATCCTAGGTCTACACAGCACTGGTTTTTGGTCTGATTTTTGGCAGTTTCAGTATTTAGCATCCACCAAAAATCCGACTGTAACCAGTGTCCCATAGACAGTAATAGAAAATCCATGCTGTAGTCTACACAGCATTGATTTTCTCTGGTCGGTTTTAAAATCCTCTGGATTTTAAAACATGTTCTATCTGCTGCCGAATTCCCATCAGATTTCCATCTGATTTTGGACCCATTTTAACATATGCTTTGTAGACATAGCCTTATAGTTTTACAGGGCAGCCAGTAACTAGTTCCTGACCAGGCCGCTTACCCTTCTTTCTGACTAGGGACATCTTCACTTTTATTTAGTGCATGCAGGTTTCAACACTCTAACCCTTTTATGTACACTAGTACTCTACTAATTTTTTCGTGATACATAAAGCTTTGTTTTTATGTAATTTTTACAATTTTTCTTTCCTTTTATTCTATTATGAGGGAAAATGGAAAAAGAAAATCTAAAGTCTGTTTTCCACCTTTATTTTTTTTTGTGGCGCTAAAATTATTTTTATAATTGTGTCACTTTTCCACCATAGACGTTTGTATAAAAGTGATATTAAGCATTACGGTTGACAGGGAAGGAGCTAAAAGTTGCATTTTAGGCTATTGATTTTTTTTGTGTTTTTTTTTTTATATCTATCTTCTTTCATTTTTATTTTATTGTGCCCCCATAATACCCCTGTCAGGGATTTTTATTATTTTTTGCCAATTTCCTGTGTAACTGGGGCGGATATATTAGCCTATTACATATAGTCAATGGTTGGTTGTTAGCTTGTTAAACACAAACTGTTGCTACTTGGCTGCCGAGAAGCAATTTGAGAATTCTATTATTTTTTTGGTTTGCTGGACAACCCTTTAAGCCATATTTCACCCTAATCCTGCTCCAAGAGGAATAAAAAAAGAAAAATGATCAGGTATTGCATGGACATAGATATGCTCACTTCAGCATTAGGGAGTGGCTACAATTTACAATAAAGTTGGCCAATCCAAACTTCCACAAAAGCTATAAAAAATATTGCTGTACAGATTTCTTTAGCCTTGGATTTTTGACACAGAAGTACAAGTGTTATTTTTTCCAATGTAAACATATCCCTACAATGAGAGCATTGAACTGCAGTTCAATCACCAGTACTAAAGCAATTAATTACAAATAAATGTGCGTAGATGTGAGAGAAGGGGCAGGATCGTAAGAGGAGGGGAAAATTGTGACAGAATTAACCTTAAATGCTATTTGAAATATTAAGTGTTGCTCTGGCTCATCCCATCAACTACTGTTAGCAATTACATACTAAAATGCACAGTTTTGATCAGAAAGACATGAATACGGTATCAAAAAACATAAAAATCTGTATATAAATGGATACCCTGCAGCAAGTGCAGCCTGAGCCATGAGGAAGCTACATACAGAATTAAATTAGAGCATCTGATAGTGAGTCGATGTAACAAATTAACACTAGAGACATTGCATAACATAAACCATGTCTACCATATAATTAACAGATGAGTAAAGAATCTTAACAATAGCAGTTATATGAGAAACAGACAAGAGAAAGATTCATGGCATAAAAGCAGCAGAAACATTAATAATAAAACTGCCTAGAACAAACCAGGCAACCTTGGCATAGTATAACCAATGTGATACAGATAAAATGACCTTATCATTGATAATCTAGTCACATGCCCCTGCTATATTCATGCAGATAATCAAATGTCACTAAACACAAGACTAAGCCGTTTACCTTTAATCGACATGGATGTCACAAGTCAGGAGGAGGATCAGTTACAACGCACAACATTTCGACACTTTTCAAATTTATTCCCAAAGGGTTTGTTTGAGCTAAATATCATATGACATAAATGGATATTGCATTGGGCTGTCTCTTCACTGTAGAACACTGAAAGGGGTTGTCTCGCTATAAGGATTGCTTTTTATGTTAACGATCTTGCAAAAACAAGTTACTTTGCAATATATGTTCATTAACAGTGTCCTACCTATTCTGAGATATCCCCTCTTGCATGATCTGCATCAGCTCCTCAGGTCGCTATAGCTACAGACCTGTTCAATCTCTCATGATAGGCTGCCAGCACTGGTTGCTATAGCTACAGACCTGGCTTCTACTGCAGCCTAACAGAAGCTAGTAAACACGCCCCTGAATTCAAAATGAAACCGAGAAAACAGGACTGAGGTATGATGAATCAATGTAGTGAGACAACCCCTTTAATTTCTGCTCCCTATTTTACCACTGGGTATAAATACACACTGTGAGCATCTGCTTGTTATACTAGTAGACAACCTATTTTAATCCTATTATGTACCATGAGCACAGTAAATCTAAACAAAGCCACCAACTTTAATAACATTTTGGGAAGAATGAGCGGGGTTTCGACTTCTTGATCTCTGGGAGGAGGAAGAAAAAACACTCTGTGTTCTTCCTACCAAAGTCCGATCGAGCCACACATGACCCCCTTCATCGTCCGTCGCATGGAAAAAACTACAGGCAGTCCCCGGGTTACGAATGGGGTAGGGACTGTGAATTTGTATGCAAGTCGGAACAGATATATTTATTAAATGTAAAAGCAGAAAAGTTTTCCTTTTTATTTTTAACATTTGTTTTGCTGTCTGTGCCCCTGTTGTCGTTCCACAGCTGCTATCTACTGTGGAATTACAAATGCCAGCATGCCCCATAAGCCTCTATTTGTAACTAGGGGACAGATGTAAGTCAGAATGGTTTAAGTCGAGGACTGCCTCGAGTTCGTAAAAGTTCTGTCCAGAATATATGTAAAAGACTTAGACCCAGGCAGTTTTTCATGATTTTTTTGTTGTTGTAAACTACCCCCCAAAAACTCACAAATCATGAAATCTTTTGAAATTACTAAATACATTAAAACACAGTGCTGTGGTCTTCAAGGCATGGGTGTAGTCACCAAGTTTTAGTCAAATTTAATAGGATAGACAAAACCTAGCATAAACATTGACACAAAAACACCTGCTCATAGCAGCTGTGAATTTTAGGGGGCCTGTTTCAGGGAATTTAAGAAGACCTTTCAGAAGGACAAAAAGGCTACTTTTATATTTGTTTTCTAAGTTTAATGTTCCCACTGGGTCTGGGACTGATGCATTAGTATAGCAGTGAATGTTAAAGGGCTTGTCTCCCTACAGAGTTTCAGAGATCTATGAATGAAATAATGTAACATTACTTCCTGGTCAGACTCCTCCATACAAGCACAGTGCAGTCACTCTGTATTCAGCTCTGTGTTTTCAGTTGCTAATTAGTTTAGAAGCTCTCTGAAACTGCTAGCAGGAGGTTTTATCTGATCTACAAACAAAAGCCTGTAATTAGTGCCGTTTACTTTAGATAAAAACAAGCTTTTTACTGCTGGCCAGCACAGAGCTGCCATGACCTGTGTGATGACGTCACCCCCTGCTATCACATAGAACAAACAGCAGGGGAAAAGCTGTATACAGGTCGGTCACTGAGGGAACTGAAACAGCCAGGGAGGTGATAATTTTACTTGTAGCATCTTAACAAAATAAGATGGACAAAGCAATATATTTGGGAAAAGTCTTCATTTAGTGTTCCCTACATTTTGAAAGCTATTATTTTTAGCGAGACAACCCCTTTAAGGAAACACAAAATAAGTTTTATATTGAAAGATTCTAGGATTATTGGGCCTTATACTACAAGTAAAAATATCAGAAAACATTGCTTCAATATGAAATTTATTCAAAATCATAGTAAAATTATAATTGGTTGTGGGACCTTTTTCACATCAGTACAGCCTGGGGTGTTGGATTGCCTCAAAATAAAAGCTTTTACAAGATTTTGTATTTTCTGTTATATTGCCGATCATATGGATTTAATATTGAAATGAGATATGGTGAGTTTATAGAAAAAATAGAAATTACATAGTATAGTTCTATATGGAAACCTTCTTGACAGAGGAAAATCTAAAAACCATTTTTAGATGATATATGGTACCAGTCTGTATAGACTAATGTGCTCCTAGTACCTCTCCTCTGTGTTTTAGAGGATGTGGGCAACAGGGATCTATGTATCATGTCTAGTGGTCTTGCCCTAAAGTTGATAGATGTTGGAGCTAATTTTCGAAAATTACTACAGTTTCGCATTACGACTGAAAGTCGCCTTGGGAAGCACTTCTACAAGTAAACTCACATGGCTATAACGGGTATGCTGAATCCTAAATATATGGATGGCATACAAAAAAAACCCCCACAAGAAACACCGTCACTTTATTCCCCTCCTTTCTTTTCCTTCGTTTCTTGTGGGTCAACATAGTTATTATTCTTTCTAATTTGTTATGGACTTCATGCATAGTATTTGATATATCATGATTTGTCATTTATATAGTATGACAATCAGTCAACTATTGAGAAGGTTCGGATTCCTTGTATTGATATTTCATTATAATTTATGACATTAAAAAAGATATAATCATTAAAGATCCACAACTAAGTCCTAGTAAGGTATAGTATAAAAAAAAAGTTTTTCAGGACATCCAAACCACTATCCCCAAATCAATGCTGGGGACCCATGTGCCAAGGTAAGAAGATCTTGTGAATCTTTCATTGATTGTGACTTGCTGTCTTCATTGGTCTTGGGATGTGTATCACACACTACTGGAGTACAAACTATGTTGGTTTTTTGAACCCTGTATCTGGTCCAATACTATATGGCCCTTAGGTAATGCTCTTACATGTTATATCAAGAACTGCATTCTTTATTGTGTGGGACATTCTTCAATCGTGTAGATGTGCAGGGTTACAATCTACTGGTATAGCTACAGTGAAGGGGTCCTTTAGGGATGCTTCATCACTGTTATAACCTGTACTACCACTTTGTACACTTAGACTGTAATACAGAATTTTTGTAACATACATTTTCTTGTGGAGTATTTTTTTTTATTTGGACACTGTTTTATCCAAATCATTCAATGAATTTGTGTCCGTTGTTGTTTATTATGTCATGAAACTGTTCTGAACTGCTTTAAAAGTTCTGTCTGTCACTTTGAATTCCAGCACATGCTGCACAGCACATCTGACAGTCAAATTTGTTAAAAGGAATAGAGGTTTTATTTTGTAAAGACTAAAAGAACGGTCAGGAATTTAAGATTTGTGGGTCCATGCTTAGTGAGAACAAGGTTTAAAACATCACAGTAAGGGGGGCGTGGCCTGGCTATGCTGGCAGCAGGACGTGCTGACTGAGAGCTCCGCTAGACCCGCTTTAATAGGCTACTCACAAATAAATGAGTCCAGAGAGCAAAAAAACACCTAAGGGTGGCTGTGCTCACCTACATCGGACGCTTATCTCAACTACTTCTCGCCGCTGGCGGACCTTGCAACCAGGGGTGAGTCGCGCTTCATCCACGAAGCGGGCGCCATCTTGCAGGAGGAGGCGCTGCGCTCTGCTTGATCCGGCACCATCTGCCAGGACTGAGGACGTTAGTCGTCGATCGCGGGCGGCAGCAGCGCGCACCCGGCGGCTGGGGGCCCGCAGTCAAGTCCGAGGCGGGCACTGAAGACGGGCGCAGAAGAGGAATGTACGCCATGTGGGAGCGAACCGCAAAGGGGCGGCAGGAGCCCTACCACGAGGGGCCGCCATCTTGGGTCCACCGGCGGGACGGAGAGGCCTGCATGCGGAGTGGGGAAAGGCACAGCAGGACAGGGGGAGGCACCAAGTGTCGCAGGCACCCGGTGTCCGGGGCCCCCTGAGGAGCGGGCTCAGAAGAGGGAGCCTGGAAGCTGTGACAGTGGGGACAGAGGGCAGGTTCCAGGGACTGAGAGAAGCCCTAAAGCACAGGCCTTTACTCCTGGTGTGTGGGAAGACACCAAAGTATCCCTGCCACCCTATGGGAGCACTGCTGTTCTTGAAGGCACTGATGGAGAGCTGCTCATCCCAGTCTCCCAAGGAACTGACCCGACCCCAGAGGTCCACTGTAGGCCCTCCCTTCGGGGCCCCTCCAGGGGCCCCCTTCGCTGGGGACACCACGGGCGGGAGAAGACGACCAGCTGCTGGGGGTGCATCAAGCTTTGCCCAGCGGGGATTGCAACATTCATTGTCACCCATCACCCACCCCGGCGGTGGCCCCGATGCTGTCCCTCTAACCATTTCGGGGGAAAGCAACCCATGGAAAACCCTTAAAGGGTCCCCTAGAGCTACGGGGTTTTGTTTTTTCGCTTTTTACCAACTAAAAAAAAACTTGTCAGCAAAGGGGAACAGGCCCTTTCAAGAGTGCCTGCGCAGGACCTGAAATTTTAGTGAAGGGGGATGTTTTTTTGCCTTGCGGGTGGGGGTGCAGAGTCTTGAATTTTTTCAATCGTCTGTTTTTCCCAGTAAACAAGAATACAACCCTTTCCCGTTAAACTCAGAAACCCTTTCCCAATCAGACCGGGCCCGTAAACCAGATTTTCGAAAATGGGAATAAAGGGAACAATATCAGGGTGGGGCTTCCTGAATCTATCAAAACTAAAGACTTTTGCTAAAGGGCCCCTAAAAAAGGGGCTCTTTAAAAAGCTCCAAAGGAAAAGGCCCGTTTTCATTCCCTTTCGAGATAGACAGAGCCCCCCAGAGCCCTAGGGACCTCCCAGTCCAGCCAGCACAAACGGAGATGTGATTATGTCGTACCCTTTTTTTTTTTTCCGTTAAAGAGGAAAATTTTTAAAACGGGCGGGGACTTGCCCCCCTAAAAATTCTTCTTCGGGGTTTCAGATTTTTTTTTTTCCGGGACTTGTCTAGATGTATCCTGCGCTTAAGAGCTCCACAAAAAACCGCTTCTGGCTGCTTTGCAGGCGAATCAAAATCACCTACAAGGGGGTTTACCCTTTGCCCGGCAGTTAAAAAGGAGGGACCACTCCCCTTCAGATCCCCGGAGGATCTCCCCCCTTTTGTCACTGCCTTAAAAATTCCCCCCCTGTTCCCTCCCTTTTGGGCCCTCGGGGTATTCCCCCCATCTGCGGTCAAGGGCCCAGGGAATTTTAAACAAAAAAAGACATTGTCCTCCAGGTTTCCCCCCAAGGAACAGCGGCTCCAGAGGAAACCGAAAGTGGTCACCAGATTGGAAAAGGACCCCGGGGGCTATGAAAACGGGGATCCCTTTTTCCCCCCAGTGTTTTTTTCCTCATATATGGGGGGCCTTGAGCCCCCAATACCCTTTTTTGGGCATGTGCGAAAGTTTTCCCGGGGCGAAAGGTTTGGGTTTCCCCCGGGTTTTTTTTCCCTCTTTTTTTTTCCGGGTTAAAAGGGGGTTTTCTAGAAATGTTTGCCCCTTCCTCCCTCCTCCTAAAAAAAAGGGGGAAACCCCTAAAATTTCATTTTAGTTTTGGTCTTTTAAGGGTTTAGCTCTATTTTAATTGCAATATTTTTTTTAAACTTAGCCACATGACTGGGGGCCAAAAGTGCGGGCCGGAGGTTTTGCACGACAAAAATTTTACTCGGGGCGACTCACCCCTTTCTGCCCCCGGTTTGGGGCGTAGAGAGCTCGTTTCCCCCCCCAATGGGTTTTTATACAGCGGGCACTATGTGTTTGTTTAAAGCAGCAACAAAAGCTGCGGTTTTTAGTTTCTTATGTCTACTTCTATGTTTATGTGTGGGCCTTGGGTACAGATTGGGGTTTATAATTACAAATGTTTTCATATTTGTTTAAAGCGGCATTCCTTGGGCGGGGGGCGGGCCCTGGGAAAAACCCGGGTCCGGATATTTGTCGGGCACAGCCTAAGTTTGCCCTTTACGAGGTGACCCAAAATTTCCCCCCTTTAAAATTTTAAAGGGTTTTAAAATATTCCTGAGGGGCGGTCCCGGACCCCTTTAAAACCATGCAAAAGCAAAAATCCAAAAAAAAATCCAAAATTTTTTGGGCAGAAACACATATTTTTAAAAGGGCATCTAAGAATTACAGAAAAAAAAATTACTACCCGCTTTGGTGCCAGAGTAGAAACCCGGTTTAAAAAGGGAAAAAGGGGTTTTTTGTATTTTTTTCCATAAGAATTTTCCCAAGTCCAGGTGCTGGAGACAAAATGGAGGGCCCTCTGCGCGATTTTGTCTTTTTTAAAATGAGTCGGTGGCTCGCTGTAACCTTTGCGAACATTTATGCACCGAATGGGGAGTCACCTTTTTTTTTTTCCTCCAGGTTTTTGGGACGAATGAACCCCTTTGCCCAAGGAATGATTTTTTGGGGGGAATTTTTAATCTGGCCCTAAAACCTCAGTTTAGACACTTCCACTGGGCACGCGTCTTGTCCCCCCAACAAATTAAACAAAATTAGAAAACTCCTTAAAAGCGATGAAAGCCTCAGGGGTGCCGGGGCCCCTTTGCTAAAACCCGAACACCGGGGTTTAACACCTTCTACCCAAAAACCCCCCAAAAAATTTTACGGGCCGCATAGACCACTATTTTTCCCAACATGCCCTTTTGCCCGGGGTTTCAAAGTTTGCCATTGGCAACTTTCTTTTCTCCGATCTTTGGGGCCAAATTTCCCTTTGGAGCTTGCTTTTCCTAAATCAGGCGGGAAAACCTTTTTACGGGGAGCTTAATGAATCCCTCCTCAATGACGGGGTATTTTGTCACAGACCTGAGAATTTACTTTTCCGGGAAAATTTTTTTCTTTAGACCCTATTTTCAGTTCTATTTCCCTATCAGTTAAAGTGGGAACTCAAAAATGTGGGGCGAGGGGAACCCCCCCCTTTCAAGCATGGGGGCGAGTTTTGAAGAGGGAGGCAGTTCCAAGCTTTCCGAAACCCCCCCTCCTGCAAAAAATAGAAATTTCTTGGGGGGCGAAAACAAAAAGCCCCTTTGAGGGAGGGGGAATTTGGGGGCCCTTTTTTGCTAACCAGACATGAGATAACCCCAAACTTCTGGAAAAAAAATCTGCCGGGGTAAAAGCAAATTTGTCCCGGGGCCTATTACTTTGTGGAGCAACAACCCGGCGGGATGTTGGCCAGAGGGGTTAGGGATGGGGGGGCCCCTCCCTTTTTAAACCCCGGCAATCAAATCAAAGGGGGGGGGCTGGGGACTCATCTCACACCAGAGATCTTAAAAAATTTTTTCCAAACCCCTTTTTTACCAACAACTATACAATACCAGCCCCCCCCCCTGGTGGGGGGGACGCATTCATTGAGGGGGACCCCCGGGTTTTGGAAAACGTTTGTGGCTGGGGTTTTCCCTGCCTATTGCCAGGAGGGGAATCTCGGGGGCTAAAAAGGGCCCTTTTTCTACAGATGGGGCTGCATCGAGCCATAATAGTCCCCCCGAAAGAAAAAAGTCCGGGCCCCGGGAGGGGTTCACAGCGAAGTTCTATAAAATCTTAAAGGGAAACCCCCTTCCCATCCCCCTTTGCTGGACTCTTTTAAATTTCCGGTCTCACAAGGCTCAACCATTCCCTCCCTTTTTTTCTTCAACATACATAAAAAGTCATACCCCAAACCAGATAAGGATCCATTAAATCCCGTTCCAGTTATTAACCCCCTTCGCTACTCAAAACAGGGGCACAAACTTTACGCCCAAAAATTTTTTCTATTTGACTTTTTTTGGGAAGTTTTTCCAAAATATCATCCATCAAAAATTTAGGTGGGGTTTGGGCCCCGGCCCAGGGTGGGTAGAGAAAAAATAAAGCTAAAAAACGTTCTCCCTATCGCCTTAAAGGCCCCAAGGTACGGAAACCCCTTTTATGCTTTATCATTGGATTTCGGAGAAAAGGGAAAAAGACTGGGGGTTTAATGGCAGTTTTTTGGGAGTGGCCCTGTCGATCGTGGGGGAAATTGGGGGCCCTTGAAACTGCAGAGGATCTTTGTTTGTACCCAATCCCATCGGGGAAACGGGTTAAAAGGCCCCTTTTTTTTCAGATTTCCATTCCAAATTTGGGAATGGACTAGGCAGGGGGTGCCCCTTTTTTTTCCCCCCCCCTTGTATGGGAATTTCAATGAATAACCATGCAGGCCATTTTGGTTTTGAGGGATCAGGGGGATTTTTTTATTTGGGGATGGGGCCCCCCAAAATAAATGCGCGGGCCCTTTTAAAACAACCTTTTCCCATATTTGGGCTCATCCCGTGTCCTCTCTCCCGGCCCCCCCAAAGACGTGCTTGACGAGTTCGGGTTTATTTAGTAATTTCATGGTTAAAAATGGACAAAGAGCATTGGGTTGAAGAAAACCTTTTAAACCCCCAGGGAAGTCAATAAAACTGAAAGCTAGCTTTCCCTTTTTAAATGGGCAACCCGGGGTCGTTAAATTTTTAAACCCAGGTATACGCAAACCCGGCCCCAGGAGGGGGGCCAGGCATTTTTATCTAAATTTTTTCCCCCCTTGCACGAGCTTTGAAGGGGACCTTGCCAAGTGGGGGCAGGAAAGATTTTTCAGGGGGGGGAAAGGGGCAAAATTGTAAAAAAAGAAAAATTTCCCTCGCTTTTTTTAAAATTTTTTTTCAAAAATATCCCGATAAAGGGCCCTCCCCCAACCCTTTTTTTTAAAAAATCAATAAACCCATTAGGGAATTTATATTGGGGCCCCTAAACACCCAGAATTGCCAAAAACATACTTTAAATTTGGCCCAAAAAAACAGGGGGGGTTTGGCCTTGGGAAATTTTAAAAAATATTATTTGGCTTTCCCATTTTTCAACGAGGGTGGTGGCGGGGTTTTATTAAAGGGAGTCAAAAAATTGGTAGGATGGAGTAAGGCTTTTTGGGGGGCTCCCTCTCCCCGCTATTCCGTGGGGGGTTTGGGGTGTGGGGGCCCCAATAGGGAAAATTGCCCCTTTGCCGCTTATAGCGCGGATTCTTCGAAGGGGTTTTTTTTACATGGTAGGGAAAAATAATTTGTTTACCCCATCGGACCTTTACCCCCAAAAAAGGGTAATCCCCCCTTTGACAATCTCTATCCCCAGGTTTTATCTCCCCTGATAGTGGGTTAAGGGCCCTTCCGGGATTAAAAACACGTCTTTCCCGTTTTTAAAACCTTTTGGGAATGTATATCCCCTCAAAAAAGATGCCTAACGCCTGGTTGCAAAAATATGCAACTACGACTTTTTTTTGGGCACCAATAAGAACCCAAAAGGGCCGGGGTAGACCGGGTGACGACTTTTTATTCCCCTTGCCCGCTTCCCGCAAAGGGCCCCCAGGGACCTTTAATTTTCCCCAATAAATAACTTTAAAATTGAAACGGTCCTCTTCAAAACCGCGCTTTCCAGGCTAGTTGGGGGGGAGAGCTGGGGCGCACTTTTCCCCCATTGAAGGGGGTTTGGGGCAAGGCTTGGTTTTCTTATTTATAAGCTTCGACCTCGTGTAGGGGTGCAGGGGTCAACTTAAGGTACTCACTAAATGGGGATAGAGTTCCCCCGCTTTTTCATTCTATGTTTCCCGCGGTTCCCTCATTTGCTGGAAGTGTGGAAAGGCTCCCGGTGACAAAAGTCTTCCCATTGGTGGGAAATTTTGAGGAATTGCGCCCCTTCTGGGTGAAAGTCAATTTAGGTGATTTGGTTTGTTACAGGGGGGCCCGCTCCAAAAAGATCCCCGTTTTTTCCCCCTTCCCCTTGTTAACATTTCTTCCTTTTGGTATTGTACCCTCAAAAGGGAAATCTGATCATTTTTCTCCCGCGGCAGCGAAGGCCCCTGATCCCAGAAAATTTGGGGGTCTACGCTTTTGCTCCCCCATTTGGGGAATGTTTAAGGGGGGTTCTGCAATTTTCAGCGTAAGGAGGAACAGGGCGGAAATTCTTTTTAAATCCCGAGCGGTTTTTATTTAAAATTTTGGGGGGAGGATAGCAATTTTCCTCACGTCGGGCTTTTAAGAATTTTTAAAAAGAGCATAGGTGACTTTGGGTCCTGGGAAACGGGTTTCCCATATAGGCTGTGCAAAAATCTAGGGGGGGGGGTTGGGGGGGGGCCCCTCGGGCCGTGCTTTAGGAATTTCCGAATGTTTTTTTGGTTTCAACCCCTTGTTTTTTGTTTTAAAATTCTCGAAGCTCTCTGACTTGCAATAAGGTTTTGTTTTTCCCTTTTTTTTGTTTTCTTGGAATCCCCCATATTAAATAGGTTTTTTTTTAGCCCTTTTCTGCATGAACATTTGCTAAGGGTTTTTTTCTAATTGATCTATTCTGAAAAGGTTTTATCACTATCAACTATGCTTTTATCTTTTCCTTGTCATGAGAGGGATTTTGCAGTTTATTCTGAATTTTTATGTAATCTTTCCCTTTGAAAGCAGTGGTTTTTTTCTGGGTTTTGCCCTTTTTGTTTCTTTTTTGTGACTTCACAATAAAATTGTTGTTGAATACGAAAACATCACAGCAAAATATATAATGCAAAAAAATAGGGAAATTTAAAACTTTTTACCCGTAATACTTCCATAGGCGTTAAAAGCCCCCAAACATTTTCCATGTAGGAAATATACAGATAACGAGCAGTATTAAAAAAGCGAGTCCGGGGTTTTACGCACCCTATGACAAAAAAAGGGAGAGTCCCCGTTAAGTAAAGAACTGATTTAAAATACAAATAATAAAGAAATTATTTCCCCTTTCCCATGTTTTACTGTTGGCCAATTTGTTTTAAAATGATATACATACACACACAAAATTTCAAATCTAAACATTTTTTTTGCAGCCCCCATTTAGAACTAAAGACTTTAAATTGAAAACCCAAAAAAAAACTAAAAATTTCTGCTTCATAACTAAAAAACCCGGAAACCAATCAGAAATGTTCCACACATATAAAACCGAAAGATGAAAAAAAAAAATTTAAAGTGCTAAATATTGTGTTCCCGTGAAAAAAATTCTAAGCATAGTCTCTTAAAACTAATTTATAAATAGATCGGGTTTAATATAGAGAAACCCTCCCCCCGATCTAATTTTAAAACCCGGAAAATTTTAAACCATAAAAAAGGGAGCAATTTTTTACATGTAAAGGGAAAAAAAAGTTTTCTACATAGAAAGGGATTCTTTACTGTAAGAGCAGTGAGAATATAAAACGCTTTACCAGAAGTGTTGTTGATCCAGGTATTTATTCTGATTGCCAAATTGGAGTCAGAAACTAATTTATCTCTAAAATGAGGATGATTAGCTTTTACTTCTTGTCTTCGTCTGGATCAACACTTTACACTGTGTTTTCCCAAAATTTTATTTCAAAAAGTGTTTTTGGAGTGATAAGGTAAGTTTTTTTTGTTTGTCCCGTTAAAATCATTGATGGTTTATGTGTGGGCAGGGGTCTTTTTATCACTGAAAGCATTTGCAGAACCCCCCCCTTGGTTGGGGGGGGGGGGGTTAAATTAGTTTTGGGCCAAAGGGGGGGTCCAATTAAAGGGAAGACTACTTAGGCCCCGTTTTACACGGCTTTTTTTGGTAACTGATTGGGAAACCGCATTTTAGCGCCATTTTTGCGCTCCAATAGGCTGAAATCAGTCCCGGCATTACGGTAAACCCCCGTTCTCATAGAGAAAATATTGATTACGTCTCCTCTCCCCGCTCAGCGAATCCGCCGCGGGGGGAGAAAGGGGAATGCACATTATTTTCGGCTTGGGAAGGGCCCCGGGGAATGATGGGGTGGGCTTTTGGGGCCCCCGAGCCCCCCCCCCCCCCCCCCGCACGGCTGCCGGCGTAATTGCGGGGCGTAATTGCGGGGCGAAATCCGTCCCCCCAAATTTAAACCCGGGAAAAAAGCCGTGGGGAAAACCTTTCCCCTTTAAAAGGCTGTCCCACATTTTAAGCGCCTACATTTTCAGCCAAAATGGGGAAAGAAAAAAGGTTGTGTTGGTGCGGGAAAAGGCAACAAATTGTGGAGTGTTTAGGTCAAGGCATGACTACAATCAATATTGCCAAGACACTTTATCGTGATCATCGCACAATCAAGATGTATGTAGCTGATTCACAGCACACACTCTTTCCAACAGGTAATTACGTTATATTAAAAGAGCAGCTGCAAAAATGCCTTGTCATAGCAGCAGACAAGTTTTTGAAGCTGCTTGGTGCCCAAGTCCCCCGAACAACAAGATGCAGGGTCTTCGAGGTTTGCAGCTGTGCGTAAGCCATCCTGTCGACCTCCTCTATCCACTGCACACAAGCCGAAACGGCCCTCAGTGGGCCAAACACACATGAAGATGACTTCAAAATTTGTTTTGTTCACCGATGAGTGTCATGCAACGCTCGATGGTCCAGATGGATGGATGGAGGATCGCTGGTTGATGGACCCCCCATGCAAACACGGCTACGGCGCCAACAAGGAGGAGGTGGAGTAATTGTTTTGGGCTGGATCATGGGGAGAGAGATTGCCCGGCCCCTTTTAGGATCCTTGAAGGTGTAAAGATAACTCCATAATGTATGTGGATTTTTCTCAAACAGCACTTCCTGCCATAGTTCAAGAAGAAGAACCGTGCATTCCGCAGTAAGATCATTTTCATGCATGATAATGCACCGTCTCATGCTGCAAATAACACATCTGCATCTCTGGCTGCTATAGGCATTAAAGGGGACAAACTTATGGTGTGACCCCCATGCTCCCCTGACCTCAACCCCATTGAGAACCTCTGGAGCATCATCAAAAGGAGTGTCTATGATGGCGGGAGGCAGTTCACATCTAAGCAACAGCTCTGGGAGGGTATTCTGTCCTCATGCAAAACAATTAAAGCAGAAACCATCCAAAACCTGACAAATTCAATGGACGAGAGAGTTTCAAAGCTCATTTTGAACAGGGGTCCTATGTGCACATGTAACATCACCTCGACTAAAGTTTTGACTTGAAAACTGTTTGATTTCAGTTTGTTACCTGCTAATGCTTATAATTTCACAAATGACCATTTTTTTGTTCGTTATAAAAATGAAAAGGTTGAAAACTCTGCTGTGCATAATAATTTAGAACATGCATTTTGGGTGTATTTTGAGGTTTTTTTTTGTATAAAATATACTGTTATCATAGGCATTTTGTTCAAAAACCTTTTAATTATACTCTAAGGGCGCATCCCCACGGCATAGGACAAATACCGGCCGCTTTGCCGGCTGGTATTTGTCCTGTTTTGCGCCCGTCCCCAGGGCCGGGGGAGGGGGGGGGGGTGCTTTTCTCCGCGATGAGCAGAGAAAAGCCCTCCCTCTTCACATTGAGAAGCACAGATTCCGTCCGAAAAACGGACGGAAGATGGTGCTTGCTCAATGTTTTTTTGAGCGGACCGCGGGCGGCAAAACCGCCCGACAGAAAACCCGTGCATTGGTGACTGCTGCACGGGTTTTCCATTGTGCTCATTTTCGGCCGGTTTTTCAGGCGGTCTGAAAAACCGCAAACCGGCTGAAAAACCGTCCGAAAACCCGTACCGTGGGGACATGCCCTAATAGTTGATGGCTGGAAAATTACAATGACTGCAATTCATATAGGTAATTTTGGAAAATAAGAGAAAATATTATTTGCATAATAATTTGGAACACAGTGTAGGATATTTAGCCAAGCCAAATGGACGTACGTTATTTTTCAGTCTTACAAACCAAGTAACTGTTATTCCTTCTAGAAATGTTTTAACAAATCAAATGGTTACTTCCATTTTTCAGAGGGAGTCGTCTCTGCACACACAAACTTTTTCAGCAGTGATTGGACAATGTGCAGGATATACTCCCAACTGGTAATATCCAGCTGACAGACTCGTAATACATTTCTAGTAGGAATAACAGAGAAATAGCACAACACAAAGTAATAAGAAAATTGTTTCATCACAGGAACACAAGTATTTACTAAAACGGATGTGTCAGGAAAAACCACAGGTCCCTTGTTAATGACTTATCTTTGAATAAAAAGGATTTTGAATGTGAAAACATGCAAAACACATTTACAATGTTTTTTTTTGTTTAAGAAGGCAAAAATAATATAAGTGTATGGGAGAAAACCACCATAAATTCCTTATAAAATGTCATGTACACAACAAGCTGCTTTTGGAATAGATGCCACTAGCCCAAAAACACCCAAAGAGATGAAAAGCTCAAAAAAAACAAAAAAGGGCAGAGAAAGCACTGCTAAAACCAGAGCCTCCTCTGGAGCCTCGCTTGTACACAGATCTTTTATGCAATAAGCCTTCTCTTCTCTGGTATGTTTCATCTTCTACCACTATTTGATTTAATGCTGCACTTGTGACTTTCCCCATACACCATAGTAAGCCATTGTGTGTTCTTTTCCCATTTCTGATTACACACCACATCATTATATCACAGCAAAGTTTTTTTACGTCTTATCCCTTACAACTCACGCCTTTTTTATATTTTGAGATATTAAAACATTTTTTTTTTTCAAGTGTATTAAAATGTTTATTGCTATGGTGCCACTGTTTTTCTGTAAGGGTATGTTCACATGTAAAAGAAATTTCTTTTGGAAAAGTCTGTTGTAAAATCTGCAGCACAAATCAAAGGCAAATCCTTGGATTTATGCCAAATATTTTCACTGGTGCTATTCTGCATGTAGGCTACCCAACGAGGAACTCAATGTAGTCTACATAAAAACAGTATGAATTATAGCACAGATTCCCATGAACCACCTGTCAACTGCACATAAACATCAGGAAAGTAAGCAAACACCACTGCAGGGCTGTGTTCACACGACGTTTTGTATCCGTTTTTGTACCAGAGAAAACTGCATCCGAAAAGGGGATTATTTTATTTTATTTTTCTCTCTCTCTCTCTCTCTCTCCATCCGGCAGCCGCTCACCGGACACATCCAATCCGGCAGCCGCTCGCCGGACACATCCAATCCAATTAGGATTACCAAAATTATTTATATTTGCCAAATGCCACAATAAGGAGAGAGAGCGAATTTGAGGCATTTTTATTACTTTCTGTAAAGTCAAAAGTTTACATACACTAGGATTACTATGCCTTTAAACAATTTGGGACAGCCCATACGATGATCTCATGTCTTTGGAAGCATCCGATTGGCAACATCTGAGTTAATTGAGCGACACCTGTGGATGTATTTTAATTCACATCATAAACACACTGCTTCTGTGTGTAACATCATGGGAAAGTCTAAAGAAATTAGCCAAGATATCAGGAAGAGAATTGCACAATTCTGTTTCATCCTTAAGGTATGTTCACACGGCTTCATTGCGGGGCGTACAGTACGCCCCGCAATTACGCCGGTCTTCGGGAGTTGCGCTGATCGGCAGCCCGCCGGCCCCATAGACAAGCATTACATAGACATGTTAATTATCTCCCCGTGCGTACAATACGATCGTATTGTATGTGCGGGGAGAGGAGCCGTAATCCATAGTTCTCTATGAGAACTGTGGATTACCGTAATGATTGGGGCGCATTTCGCTCGTATTAAAGCGCGGTACGCTTGCAATACGTGGCGAAATGAGCCCCAAAATAAGCCGTGTGAACTTACCCTAAGGTGCGAATTTCAGATACCTGAAGGTGCCTCGTTCATCTGTACAAACAATTATACGCAAGTACAAGCAAGATGGGAATGTCCAGTCATCATATCGCTCAGAAAGGAGACGTGTTCTGTGTCTCAGACATAAACGTGCTTTGGTCTGACATCTGCATATCAACCAAAGAAAAAAAGTAAAAGACCTTGTGAAGATTCTGGCGGAAGCTGGTAAGATTGTGTCATTATCCATAGTGAAGTGAGAACTGCATCAAATTGGGCTGAAAGGCCACTCTGCCAGGAAGAAGCCATTACTCCATAAGACTGTTTGGTCTTAATGACCATCGTTACATCATTGTAGAAAAAAGGGAGAAGATTGAAAGCCTAAGAATACAATGCGAACTGGTGAAACACCGGGAGGGGGGGGGGGGGGGTTGGCATCATGTTGTGGGGTTGTTTTGCTGCAGGGGGGACTGGTGCATTTCACAAAATATATGGCATCATGAGGAAGGAAGGTTGAACAACATCTCAAGACATCAGCCAGGAAGTTAAAGCTTTGGTGGAAATGGGTCTTCCAAATGGATAATGACCTGAAGCATACTGCCAAACTGGCTACAAAGTAGCTTAAGGATAACCAAGTCAATGTTTTTGAGTGATCATCACAAAGCCCTGATCTCAATCCTATTAATAATTTATGGGCACAGCTGAAGAGGCAGGTGTGGAAAGGGCGCCCTACAAACTGGCTCATTTCAACAGTTCGTCAGGAGGAAGGGCCAAAAACCCTACCCCCTATTGTGAAAGCCTGGGGGAAGGATATCCAAAACTTTTAAAACGCAAGTCATAAGTTTAAGGGCAATGTACCAAAACTCAGAATGTATGTAAACTTTTGATTTTGCAGAAAGTAAAAAAAAAATCCCAAAAACATTCCTCTCCCATTCTGGCATTTTGGCAAATTAAATTTTTGGTAATCTTAAACGGGTAAGGTTTTTCTGTTTTCTGTCAGATAGTGAAAAAACTGATTGTTTTTTTTTATATAGTGTATGTAAACGTCTGGTTTCAATTGTGTGTATATACATGTATACATATATGTGTATATACATACATATACACACAGTATAGGTCACTGTTTGTTTCTGCCTTTAATACAGATTTAATACAGATTGTGTATGAATCAAAACAGCGCCCTGGAGCTTCTCCATTTCCCCTGTGTACGAAAAAATTGCACAAGACAGGAATCAGAGGCAGCAAGGGCCCTATGTCCTAAATAGGGTCCGAGCATCTGAGCCCCCACTTATAAAAACCCTTTTGAATGAAAAGAAAACCTGTCATACATGAACTGTTAACCAAAGTTTCCAACAGATGTGTGCTCAAGGGTTTCCCTGCAAACTGGGTATTTGACCAAGAAAACACAACCACCCATTCAAAGGAACATTTTACGTGTCTCAGCCCTCTGCTTATAACAAGACTATGAGAGGATTTACACCCTGGCATTTTTCCTACACACCAAATGAGCTGACCTGCACATAAAATCAAAATTACCTTTTCTTTCAGAAAAAACAGACCCCCCCACTGTGTTTTTAAACTGCACAACTGCCAAGCTACCACAGAAGCACAAAACCACAAGATCATCATGAAAGCTACAGCATATCCAAAACCACAGTCACAAGACTTGAAATAAGAGTGACAGATAGTGCCTGAAAATACACACTCAAACCTTCCAAGTGTCTCTATTTTGGAGGGACAGTCCCTATTTTTAACCCTTTCGCCCTCTTAGCGCTATAAATGTCCCTTTTATCTAGGAATTATATTTGCATCAATAAACTGACTGACCATCTTGCTTTAACCCCTTCCCGACATTGGGCGTATGCATACGCCCCCAGCGGGAATGACTTCCCGCAATGGACGTATGATATGCCCTGGCGATAGCGGGGCTTGCGGGGGAGCCCCCCGCGCTCGCCCCGGCATGGAACCCCCGGTAAATTACCCTGGCTTCATGCCCCATACCCCCCGGCGGAGTGGCTCCCGGGGCGGGTGAAAAACCATCATTACCGCAGCCTGTCATGGCCGCAATAATGATGCCGCAGGGAGGAGGAGTGAGCTCCCTCTGCCTACGTCGGCGGGCGGGCACAGATTCCACTTGCCCTTCCCACCAGACTCCCCGGATGCTTTCTGAAAGCATCCGGGGTTGGGACGCACCATGCCCACAATGCATTGTGAGCATGGGTTCCTAGTTGCCCTGGCGACCTAGCACAGCAGTAACGCTGTGCACAGATCGCCTCTTCAAACAGCAATCTAACGATTGTTTACCCCAGTGGGGATTTGCTGTTACAAATCCCCACTGGGGAAAAATAAAAGTAAAAAAAAAAAAGTAAAAACAAACAAAAAATAAAATTAAAAACACATACCCTGCCCTTTTCCCTTTACAAAAACGCAATCGCCCCCAAAAAAAATCAAAAATAAAAAAAGTACCC